>LKNJ01003627.1:0-42033 GCA_002120245.1 Maccullochella peelii
CGAAGCCCGTTAGAGGGCAGAGCACGTACGAAATAGAACTAAGCACGAGCAGCACAGAGAAAACAGTACACACGCAATGAACCAACAGGGAACAAAGGAAATGGACCGGTATAAATAGGGAGGAGGCTGACGAGGGAATCAGGGGCAGGTGTGTAACAGAGAACAGGTGTAGATAATCAACTGAGACACGAGGGCAGGAACTGAAAAGACAAGACTAGACTTCAAAATAAAACAGGAAGGGGACATAACATTAAGGTGATTTCACTGGTCAATATTAAAGTTCCATCAACTTAGTGGTTTCCTGTGTTTACACAAATTAACACAGTTTGCCAAAATAATCATTCACTGCGTCATCCGGTATAAAATGGTCCCCTTTTCATGCATTGTCTGTCAATACCAGCTTTGTGAAGGACTTCTGGTTCATCATCTACCAATACAGGCTCCTTAATCAATCACAGATGACCATCGCTATGCATTGTCTGACCCCTATTCGCACAACGTGTACTGCATACTTACATAAAAAGTGCAAACTGTTGTGAAAAGTGTGTTCAGGGTAAACATGACCCAAAAGCAGACTCTCCAAGCAAGCCAAGTATAGTTAAAAGGCCTTTTATTCAGTGGTCAAGTAAATGTCTGGAGGCTGAAGCATTGTGTTTTATTAACGTTACATTAATAATCAAAATAAGACCTCAATAAGAATAGAAATGTGTGGCATGACAGTGTCTGAAAAGAAAACAAAAGGTGAAAACACAAGCACACAGACAACAAAGAGAGTCGGAGACAGAAGAGGAGCAGGTGGGAAAGCGCAGAAAGAAAGAGCAGGCACCGTCCTGACAGTTGTTTGTCTTCTCTGAGAGAAAATGCCAACTGAGGACACCCTTGTGAGAATATTTTCTTGAATATTTCCTTTTGATATCAAGTGTGGGAAAAATAACCTTTAATGTAACATGAATGCTGTCTGGCTCACTACATAAAACAGCCTTGGGTTGAAGTGTGGTCTAGTGCAGGGGTTCTCAACCTTTTGTACCTTAAGGCCCACTTCTGATTGTTAAAAAATTTCCGAGGACCACCTTCTGAAATAAACGAGAAAAAACCCCATAACATCTCAGGTGCTTTGTGTTTAAGTGTCTCTGGAGCTTCCATGGTTTTAGCACCTCATTTGACAGAATTTCACCACATTCAGCACACTGTGCACACTTTGCACTTCCTGCCATTTTGAATCCAAATATAATGTATTCAGGCTCATATTTCCTCACCACACACTTTGGAGCTTTTACTGTCACAGGGTTGTCTCCCACATTAGTTTCATTTCAAAAACCAATCCATTTTGTGTCACTGCATCCGAGGAAACATTAGCTAGCTAACAGTGGCAAAACACGTTTGTCTCTACCTGATGATGTGTTGTGATTGGCGTTGTGATAATCAAACGTAACTGGTCGTTGAAATTATGCATTTTAATTTAAAGTTTTTTATTCATGTGACTTCTTGATAACATATACAGTGAAAAAATTATTGATTTATTTTTTATCTAACCATTTGGCAGTAACGCTGCCTCCGCAGCCCACTAGATGGCGCTCTGAGGCCCACTATTGGACCGCAGCCCATTGGTTGAGAATGGCTGGTTTAGTGGTTAGCAAGACCTCCCAAAAACTGATGTGTCACAGGTTTTTATCAGCGTCACTAGTTTTGGATGTAAACTTAATCCCTAATGTGAAAATGTAACAATTGTTAGTGGATTTTTTCCTTATTAGACAGCATATCCAAACCTGCAGTGATCTCCCTTTGGAGCTCAGGAGGTTAATTGCAAGTTCACTCAAAACCTAAAAAGACCAATTAACCAAAGCTCATGGTGTTTAGAACTAATTTAATCAAAGCTAAAAGGTCCATTGTTTCTCAGGTAATACCTCAGCATTTGTGCTGCATTCATTTTGAAAATATGAGAACTTCCTTCACCCAAGTTAAAACCATAGTTAGATATGGTTATGTTTAGGTAACTAAAATGACTTAGTAAACATTAGGCAAAGATCACTGACATTAACAGATAATAATATGTATTATAGCCACTAAATAATTAATAAAAGGCTGCTGTTATGAGACTAAATGTAAAGCCGGATGACTCTAATGTGTTGCACTCCAACTATCAACCAATCAGACTGTGACTTTATAAATATGAATCATATCAATGTGTTATCATAAAAATGTAAATATGTATACAGCTTGATCATCCTCAAATATAGATATGATAAAACAACAACAATTCAAATACAAATCAATTAGTTCATCAGAAAGATTAAGAGCAAGATTTAATTGAAGATTTGAGCAATTTGTGCCTAAATAAAAACTAAATGGATAATTACCAACCATTTGAAAATGTTTACAAAACAGCCATCTTCACGACAAAATACAAAGCAGATCTTGAAAGATAAAGCAGAATAATAAAATCTCAAAGATGTTTTGTCACAATTTTTAGTTGGAGGAAGGCACTGTTGTTCCCTCCAAATCTGGGACAAACTGTTCTGTTTTCTGGACAACTGATGTGGTTACTGCACCTAACTGTAACAATCCCTCTTTCTCAGTCTCTTTCCCCTCTTCTTTCTCTCACACTCGGCCGGCTGATTCTACTTGCTGACAGCTGGGATTTAATCTTTTCACACTGTGCATCTTCCTTACTTTTCTAAAATGCTAGAAACAAACATATCACAGAAATATGGATCCCAACCAGGGTTATGGACAGAAATGTTGGGCTTTGCCCGTCAAAACGGAGGTTTGGGTTTAGGCATAAGATTAAAAGTGTTTTTGTTTTTTTTAGGTATAAGCTTTAAGATGGTCATGTTGGGTTTATGTTAAGGTTACAAATGGAGATAAGGTCCCTTGAGATTTAAGACAAATGTGCCAGATCTACAAGCATCACATCATTCTACTGAAAGTTTTTCAGAAAGTATTTGTGCAGCATCCTGAGCTAAAAACATACATTAAATTGTATGGCTAATGAGCCAACAAGAAGCTCTCTACTTAGAGTAAATGAATCACTGAAGTCACAGTCACTGGGGCTCATTAGCCATATAGATAGCTCACTTCAACTTTCCTTAGAGCACTCAATGTCAAATCTTCATGTACCTGTTGAAAAGATGAGTTTGGTGTTTTGGCCAAATTTACTTATATGAGGTTCCCTCTCTGACTGCCACCATTTTTGATAATGTGGTTTTCCATTTTGTGGTAAAATAACAAAGACATCATAGAGGGGAAGCTCAAATGAGACTTTAAAAACAGGCACAAATACAGATCTTTGCAAAGCCCCCAAATCCAGATGAGATTAAACAAATACCTGGCCTTCTCTGTTGCCTGGATGATAAAAAATCCTATATTGTGCACTTATCACGTGACATTCAGGTGTCAGCATGGTACACCACTTATTTATAGCTGCTGTGCAGCTGAGATGGCTTCTACACAGCAGCTGGGTCAAACAAGAGAAGACCAGTTATAACTTTGCTTTAACTTTAAATACATTTAAATAAAATCCTAGCAAGAGTCAGTCTTATTGTATGTTTCTTCACCCAAGCAAGCCTCCTAATCTTGTTATGATGCTTCATGAAATGTTTTATGTCGCTACACGGGAATGGCTAACCTGCTAAAACGAACGTTGTATTCGTTAGCTCAGAATGGTTGCCTGAGCCAAACCGACCTGTCAATCAGGCAGCATCACCTTTTGTAGCAGAAAACAACCTGCCAACCAGGTAGAATCCCCTTACCTTCAAATATCGCCCCGTCTCTGGCAAAACAACCTGGGAAGAAAAGAGGAAAGAAGGGAAGGGAATGAAGGGAATGCATGAGAAAGAACACAGACTTGCCAAATGCAGGTCTGTTTAAATCATCACTCATAGATAGCCTAAGTTTCACATGAAGAGAGCATGAAATATAGAAATAAAATAAAATATATCACCACATTGTATAACAAATAAGTGAGGGTGTAGGCCTGTGGTCGTAATTTTTACATTAACAGATTACTTGCAGACCACAAGAGGTGCATTTTGGTGATATTTTGACCCTGTGATTCACTGGTGAAGCAGAAAAGGGACCTTATGTGCTCAGGCAGAGCCCAAGTAATGACATGAGTAGGTCAAAACTATTCCCAAGTAACTCTCTGATGTTAAGATATGTAAAATATTAAAATTATTGTTATATTATTATATCAGTAAGGAAGGAATGTGACTCTAGTGCAGTGTCACGCTCAAGCAGCTCCTCAGTTAGCACTGCTAATTGCTAACTGGGAAACTGAGATTAGTTATATGGTATTTACCATGTTTTGACCTGACTGAATAAAAAAAATGTTTTCCTTGTACATCAAACCTCTGAGATGCTCATCACAAGGCGCTTGTGGAGAGTGTGACACCTGTGCTCTGTGCTGTAATCCCATACCTCATGACCTTTCTCCTCACTCCTTCACTATCGTCTGATGTGACTTCAAAGCCTGTGGTCCCCTGTCAGGAGCCAATAACCTTTGACACTTATCTCCTCTGACCTGAAGGGATGCCTTGCAATGGTTGTGCTGAACCAAAGGAGTCCCAAAGCATAGGGTTGTTGATCATTTGAATCCATGAAACATTTCAGAGGGAAGTGGGAGGCTGATTATAGCCCAGTGGTAAGAGGAGCCTGTTTTCAGAGTTGTAGGTTTAACTTTTTTCCAAGGCAGAGTAATGGCTCCCTCATCAAGTACTTACAAGTACTTATTTCTCTGCAATTCAATAGACACTAGACAGCTGTGGTGTTGGGCACCTACCATGTATTGACTTATATCACTGAGTTAAGAGCTGGGTTTCCATTAGGGAAATCATTCAGGCTGAGAATGAAGCTCTCCCTCAGGCCACCCTGCACACACAGACCACAAGGGTGCTGTTATCATAACCTTTTACAATACTGCTCTTTCCTTAAGCTCATCAAGAGCCAGCAAGAGTATGCATTCATGTATTTAATACTTTTGGATTATAAGACTTGCATCTGTTACATCCTTAATATTGTCCAAGGCCTAATCCAGGTCCTGAACTGGGAAGAGCACTTTGTCAAAATGTGCACTCTGTTTTGTGCATACCACAGCTTACCTATTGGCATGAATTAATATTATCAAGTTCTGTTCTATTTTCATTGTTGAAGTAATTGCATTTTGGCAGTTTGTGATGTTTGTTTTTTTTTAGAAGCATGCCGCAGTATTTTTTTAATACAGAGAAATTTTTGTATAAAGTTAGATAATGTAACAGGGAATTTGATTTTTATCAGTTTATTTATTCCTCATTATCAAAACCAAGAATGGAGAAAAATGCTTTTTCTTATTCATTCCTGGTTTAAAAAAAAAAAAAAAAGAAACAGGGACCCAGCCACCTACTGTTTCTTTGTTTCATTGTTTTCATTCTGTCAGATCAGGCACTTGGCTAAAAATGTGATCCCTAGCTACAGGTAATCATGGTAAAATGGTACAATGACATTTAATAGTGTAACCTGCCCTCCCTTAAATGCCTTTCATTTTTATTTACCCCCTTTTCTGTCTTTTTTGACTGATTGTATGATACGTTTTTGGTGTGACACGTCACATGAAACCAGCAATTATTGAATGTTAGGCAGATACAGGTATACGGATATGGGTCATACAAATGGTTAAACACTGTAGTTCTATGAGCAAAGTAAGAAACTTTGAACAGGCTCTATTGGTGTGCCTGCATGGCAGCATACAGATATTTGCATGTAATGGGGTAGCCAAGAATGAAGCCACCAACTTTTCCCAGTATAGTTTAGTGTATTTCCCCGGGCTGTATAATGGTCTCTCATACACTGACCCAGTATACACAAAGTCAGCAGTTTAAGGTGCAGCGGCGTGGCAGGGTTAGCGTCCTCTGCATGTGCTCGTAGACCTATGGCTGCATAATTAAACAAATAAATAGTGATGTACTAAATATTTATAGAAGTGTCTATCAAATAAGTAATGATGTTACTGTGTTTGTAGAAACAGGCTGTATATCCTCAAAAAGAAAACAAAAATAAAATGTTTTTCCCTACATAAAAGGCACCTGTCATGCTGTTTTTGCCAAAAATTTCTTCACATCAGTTCAGCAGATGGAAAGTCCCTTAATTCACATTTAACATTTGAACATTTGAAAGGTTTGCATAACACATACTTGACAGTCGGAGGGCAGTATAGCCAGTGTGTTAATCGAGATTCAGTGTTTGCACATACATTCCACTTACACAACAGCCACTACAGAAGGTTTCCTTCTCCAGCTTGACTCTCGCTCCCTCCCCCTCACACACACACACACCTTTCTCTCTGACACACACATACACAAACACACACCTGTCTCTCTACCACACACACCTCTCTCTTTTACATTCTTATTTTTGTTCCTGTTTTCTTGTTTGATAGAGATGCCCACACAGTTTCCATGGCAACACTAAAAAAGAAAATAAATAAATAAATAAAAGGATGTCTTTGACTGGGGCGTTGCCTGATAGGAACCAAGACTGAGGCAAGGGAGGAGAGGAGCACAGCACAAGCATCGACTTTTAAACCAATCCAGCGTGCTGTCAGTGTACCTGGACTTTTAAAAACATTAATAAAAAATGAGCTATGAGGAGCCATTGTGCTGTGAAAGAGCATCTGATCACAGTTGAAGGATTTTTCACTTCATTTCACTGACCTTCTCTTACACTGATGTTTGTAGTGACAGGTGTGTGTGTGGTTGGGTGAGTGTATATTGTGTGGGATTAACTGACAGATGCTACTTGTGTGTGTTGGGGTTGTTTTCAGGGTGATCGACCAAAGGCCTGTGGGACTGAGTATTGTTGCATGTGAAGGCTTGTACCTGTAACCTTTCTTGTCCTTCTTCTCTGTGTGCATATGTGTGTGTGACAGAGCACGTGTGTTTTTGTGTGTGTGTGGGTCCACCTGTGGGGCACTGGAAGGAGAGGCATTAAAAGACTGCATCTGACCCCACTGAGTAATAACTTCTCAGTGGCCACACTGCGCATCAGGGAGGAGGACTAGCTTTATCTTTGCCTGACAGTCTTTCTTTCATTCCCTCTCACTCTCTTCTTCCCTTTACTTCTTTGTTTTCTGTTGTCAGCAGTTTAAGTAGAGCTGGATCACATCTCCCTCTCCCTCATGTCTCCTGTCTATACTTGCACATTGTCCTGATTACATTTTCTCTCTGCTTTATTTTTGCATAGATGGCTGTAGAAAGCACAAGGATATTTGTTACGCCATAATTATGACACTTACGCTTTACATTCATTACTATTAATCTAGCCAACGTATGTGCCATGGTGGGCCAAGATTCTGTAGGTTTTCATATCAACCAGAATTGATTAAAACCAAATATTAGTATTAGCGATAGTATTAGTAGTATTAAAAGCAAGTACTTCTCATTCACTTCAAAATTCTTTGCCAATTCTGTAGGATAGCCATCCTATGCTATTAGACATAAGAAGTGCGTTTCTAAGTTCAGCTAGTGAGGGTGGTATTTTGAGGTTGTCTGGGTGAAAATGATGTGCTTGTTCTGGGAAAGCACTGTAGTCCAGTGTGTAAACTAAGTGAGTACAGAAGGATCTGAATGCAATATTGATTACTCTAGGGTAGAGAGATTTCAAATTTGGAACTTTTAAAATAGTACATGTATGAGTGCGATCAGTGATATAAATATGGTCCAAATTATTGAAATGAGTTTATTAACAATGATGCAATGTTTTCTTTAAAGTTTTTTATGAATATTGAAATTGATAAATAACTAAAGCAACTCAACCTATTAATGTACCCTCAGAAAACCTTTATGTTAAACAAGACTTTTTAAGAATTGTAGATCATTATACACACTACTCAAAGTACCTAATATTTCATTGTTACTAAATTTTTTTAAATACACTGCTATACACTGCTACTGTTTTTCCTCCATCGATATGAGTATGTGTTGCCTGGAGCTGAGACATGGTTGTTTGAGACCTCACACACACACACAGACACACACACAAAAGCAACTAACTTGCTGCGTCTCCTCTGTTTTCCCCTTACATCATCATTAGCAACAATGAGACAAAGCCCAGCTCAAATTAAGGGGAGGTACAGAACAAGATGCTACGGTACAGCAAGCTGTTTGGCATAATGGCTTTTCAGTGTGTCTGTAATTATGCTGTTTCTTATGGGAGTTAAAGTCATGAGAAATGAACCAAATAAAGGTAATGGCAGTGTTATTCTGGTCCCTGGCTCTGAAACAAGATGAAGATAAGCGCCTGTATCATTCAAGGTGATCACTGGACCTTGCTGTGGGTTGGTGGGGCTCTTTGTCTCCAACATGAGGAGGATGTCTTGGCGAAAGGCATCCAGCGGTGACACACATACACACATTTGTGGGGCAGTCACAGTGAGGATAATAGGAGCCATTTTGTCCTGTAGTGTGGAGGCCTCAACAGCATTCTCCCCCACTGTTAAAATACACGTAAGACACACTTGCAGATACACAAGGACACACACCTTTCTGGATAACAGTTATTCATTCAAATACCACGACGCATGGGCCTCTGTCTGGTCTGTAGACTTCAAACTCAATTAAAACTTGGTTCTGTACAGGTGCACAGCCTTTCATACCCTTGATAATGTCTGCATGCAAACACCAGCTAATTAGCAATAAAGACAAAGTACAGCTGAGGCTGATAGGAATGTCATGAGTTTTGCAGATATTTGGTGATTAACCAAAGATCCAAAGATAGCGCTAGGTGAAAAGTTAATCACCAAAGTGATTACAATTCATCCTGAAAGGGACATAAATTTGTGTACCAAAATGTAATGGAAATCCATTCAATAATTGTCAGGACATTTCACTCAAAACCACAAATGTGAACCTCATGGTGGAGCTAGAGGAAAAGTAAGGGGATCACCAAACTCTGTAAGATTCATCCTCTGGAAACAATGAATGTCTGTTTCATCTGAAAGAGCCTGAAACTATTGAGATTTTCTTTTTTTTGTTCGATCACATTGCAGTTTTGACAGGATCTTTACAACTGGTTAATTTTCAGGCACGTCCGTTCTTCATTTGATTCATTTCAGGTTTTGATTTATATGGAGGGTCTCTCAATGAAGGTGTCGGATATAGTAAACATAATTATCATTATGGGTAAATATCATATACATAAGTGCAAATGGTAAGACTCATTAATTTGTTTTAAAAATGAATGTAACTATTTATCATCCATAAAGATGTTATCTAAGAATAATCAGTCATATAATAATATGAAGTCATGTCTAAGTCTCTTTAATTTTAAATTATAGTCCTTGTTGCTCAAACTCTTTAAGTTTACATTCTGATATATTGTCAACTCCCCAATTGTTTAAATGTTTTTACTGTTTTTGTTATACTATACATATACACAAGCATATAGTTTATTGACACATACATGCTACATTTCTAAATTACATAAGAATTAATGGGCGATTTGATGTTCAAAAATGAAAAATGCAAACATAAAAAACACAAAGAAGAAGAAGAATGCATAGCAAAATCCACACATTTCGCTGTTGCTGGTAATTTTATAGCTGCATGCTTTCACTATGTTATGTCTGATTATGACTGGCTGTCCGGCTTTGACCATCTTGCACTGGGGCCAGGCGCTGTCTCCTTATGCCACTGAGGCTACATGTTGAGATGTACATGTTTCACAGGATAAATGAAAGATTGACCTGCTGGTGGCACTACAAAATTTCATGGCAATCCATAGAATAGTTGTTGAGATATTTCAGTCTAGACTGAAGTGGTGGACCGACCAACATTGCCATCCCTAGAGCCATGCTATACTGTACATATGTATATACGTGTGTGTGTGTGTGTGTGTGTGTGTGTATGTACAGTATATGTATATGTAGAGGGCACCTCGCTTCTCACAACAGAAGCGGATTATATCCACGCGTCATGGAGGTCCATGTGTGTCATTTAACACTTCAAGAGTTGATTTCACTGGTTGTGTGCTCCTGATTGCAGTATTTAATAGCAGTGAAAACCAGCAGAATTTTGGGCCTCAATGACACATGGTTGGGACTCACTGCTCCATGACATCCTGCTGCACCTGGATAAATAACAGTTTATGTTTCCAAGCTCGTCATCCCACACCAGCTGATGTGTAAGTTACACAGGTCACCCAGCACCACATCAGCAATATTAAATAGGCAGAGGCTTGGCAAGCCCTACTTTTATTTATCACCTGCGCCTTATCATCCATGAAAAGTGCTGAAAATGTGAGGATCTGGGGGGCCCCATAGTAGCAACCCATCCATCCATCAACAACACCCACTCTTAAAACCTTTTTCTCCCCTTGTTCTCCCTGAACCTGCCAGTGGATCTTAATAACTGGTGAAAACACTGGCACTGGGGAGGAGACAGCAGCCTCTCTGACTCACCTCGGATGATAGATGGAAGATGCTAAGGATATCATATTGTGTGGAGGGTGTTGCTTGGGTGTTTGCATGCAAGTGTGTTTTTAGGGGTGTGGTGCCAGAGATATTTGTGTGTGCAGTGAACAATTGCATGGATACTTTTCAGTACCGGAATAGTGTATTTCTTCACATCTTTATAGCCCTGCATTGGTATCTTAAGAAGAGCAGATAATTTCTTGGTGCTCACTGTTCTTTAATGTTCAGATTTAAATACTGTTGAACTTTGTTTCCATGGTATTTTATACCTCCATTTTCAAAAGATTTAGACAGATGACATACAGTAAATGAGACACAGGGAAAGTGTGATATTAATCTTTCTGTCTTTGTCTGTTTGAATTTGTGTATGGAAGCGTTCAGTGTTCTTGGTGTTGTTGTTCTTTCACAGAACTCCCCAACTTACAGTGTATTCATTTTATGAGCTAATGCTACTGCAATACAGATTATTACGCCTGTTTGAAGTGAGTTTGAGAGTCAACGGCTATGACAGTGCCTCTTCACATTAACATCCCGTTTGGAGTTTCGGGAAAGGCTGTCATGTCTGCTGTGCTTCACTTCCTGCCAGGCCTTTATCACAGTGTGCCCAGTGTCCTTACACCTTCTCTGTCTACCAGACATACTGAGTGGTGATAATGCCTTGAATACCTGGTCATCTGTGACAAATGCGACAAGTGGATGGTGGATGAGAGGTGTTGGGTTAAGAGGGTTATTGACCTACTAGCAGTAATAAGAATTATTATTAATGGTGGGTTCTAATATGTGATAGAGGCTAGACCAATAAAAACAAGCAATAGTGCTGAAATTAGTGGCTAAGGGAACATTTGTGATCACGGCATGTCCGTGATGTTAAAGGATACACCCTCAAACTGTGCTAGAACCCTTCCTTCCAGTATATTTTAACAAGACTAAGTCAAAACATAGGATATGGCTGGGGCATGTATGGTCAAAGTGCTATATTTTGGCCAAACTGTTACACGGATAGTCAGTGGCAGTGTCTATAATGTGAATTCCTGGATATTAAATGTGTATCTGTAATTTTCTGTAGGGGTCCCAGTAATATTTCTTCTTAAAATGTACAGAAGCATAGAATATCACATAACATGGTTAAGTCAAAAAGTTATGAATGCAGTCGCAAGAACAATGCTTTCCACGAACTACTGACTATTCCTATGATTTGCTTCATGCATATTTATGATCGCCATGATTGGCATACAATTAGAATTACTTTCTACCCAAGAAAAAGTCCCTCTGAAAACTGTTGACAACAAGGTATGTGGATTATCCTTAATATAAAAAGATAGTCATTGGCATTCATTGTCCATGAATGCATCGCATTTTCATCCAACAGTTGTCAAAATATTTCCTTCTGTGTCACTCTGGCCCTAAGTGTTCGACCAATAAACCAATACACAGACTGACACAATATCACCATCTCGAAAGATTGTTTAAAAACTCATATAATTCATATACATTTTCTATTTTACCATTTGCTAGAAAAACTGTATATACAGCTTTAAAGAGAACATCAGGTGGTATTCCAAATGCTAACTGACAGAGCTAGAGCCCCAATGTGTGAGTCAGAAGTGAAATATTTTTTCATTAACATGTTACACAAAAGACTGGCGTTCTTAACTCTAAACCTTATGAATATGAAAAAAGGTGCAGACTCATGGATATTATGGAGGATGTCTGCACTGCAAGTCTATCCCCATAAGAGTGTAAAGACTGAAATATGCCTGTTGATGACTCCTGCTGTGCACACACAGAAGCATAAATTCAGACTTGTGGACATCCTTTTTAAATAGTCTTACTCATTAAAATGTTTCCTTTGTGCGAACAGACCAGTGTGCCAGTGTTTTGTAGATATTCCACAATCTGAAAAGAAACCTTGGTCTACTTAGTATATGATTTTAAGGTAAAACACGTATTAATATAAGCAGTATTGTAACATAGAGCATACGGGACAGTTAAAAGCATACAATATCCTGTACATTACTACATGTTTACATTCAACATATTGTATAAATACACTCAGACAGCATGCCATACAAGAGTGGCTGTCAGTCCTAGCCCTCAGGACTGAGAGTGCAGCTGGTTTTCTATCCTACTAGGTAGCTAATAGCATTCACCTGGCTTCAGAGGAGTCATTCATTCCCTGATTAGATGGGTAGAATGGAAAGCAGCAGGGCTTTGTGATAATTGCCTTCAACATGCCATACATGGTGAAAGATATTCACTTTTACAAATATTAAAATGATCTGAGGCTGTATTTGCAAACCACTACGAACCCAAAACTGAACTCAAGACTGGCAATTTTTTAAATCTTTTACAAACTTAATTTTAGTGAAAATACCAATTGAGGTCTAAGTGTGACAAATGCAAAGCACATATTTATTTGTGTACTTGTGTCAGACATCCACACAATTGGTTGGGTCTGGTTGCTCTCATGAATGGCTGTTTTCTTGACTGGAGAACCTGCCACTGACATGCAGATGACAGATCTTTAGTTAAATGCCTTTTTCTTGTGAGAAATCTTTTACATTGCTAAAATAAAAGAAAATAACTCACAGTGGGAGATAGACTGTAGAAATAAGTAGGCTAACTTAGTTAGCTAGCTTGCAAACATAACATAGACAGATAAATCAGACACCTTGTTTCATGAAACCTTGCAGTGCATTATTGCTTATCTAACTCACTGTTTTGCCTTATGTGAGAAAAACATAACAAAAATCAAATTCATATACTTTCTTAAAATTTTCACCAACCAGCTAAATCTTCAAATGCTGACATCCTTGACAAATTGCTGAGAAATGCTTCTGCTCCAGGCAAGTGGTTTGTGTGTGTAATGATGCAATCAATGCATAGCTGAAGTTTTAACATCTAAAGTAATACTTAACATTTAGTGTTTATTAATGATATTGAAGGCCCATTACCAACCCAATTGTGCAGTTTACATGTGAAAATTGGCCAAACTTACCCCAACTATGGCCTTACCCTCAGGCCCTTTTGAGCTCAGGCCAAGCTGCACGTCTACCCTGGATCCCTCTAGTCTCAATACTCTGTTGAGATGTTGTCGATGAATTAATGTGTCCTTCCCTTGAAGTGGAACAGCTTGCTAAGACTTGCACAGGTATTTTTAAGGTCACATGTTTTATTTTTAGCTAAATTCAGAAAGCACCAGCTGACATGTTGATCCTGTAATCCAGTACCCTGTAATATGTAGAACTGACAATCTTCAGTTACAGAACAACTGAAGTTGTTCTTGGCAGTTTAAGTGGTTGTGATAGTACAGCAATAAATGATATGTCACTTTACAATGGAGATTTCATACATAGTATTAGTAGTGTATAGTACCATGCTTCAGTTAAGCCATTAAGCAAGAAGAAGGGGAGAAATATCAACAGATGCATGACACATAATAAAAGCTGGAACAGTGCCTCGGCCCATTAACGATAAAGGGGGAAGTGGGGGGTGATAGGCAGGCTAATGCATATAAAGCACAACAGTATTGCTGGCAACTACCATCACTAGTCTTTATGTGAAAGAGGCTTTAATGGATAATTGATTAAGCCATAAATTAGCGCCCCAAAAACAAGCAAATCACAAGAGTGAAGACAGGCAATTTCTCACTGGCGCCGGATGTCGTCAATGGAAAGGGAGGAGGCAATGAGAAGGGTGTATGGAGAGTTGCTTGATTTGTGATATTGTGTGTTTGTGTGTAGTAAAATAATTTCCATTGTCTAGCACACAGCTGTATTCACTTGTTCATCTCCATCTGTCCATCTATTTGTCCATCCTTCCATCAACCCACCCATTAGTTTATTCAGTCGCATTCTGTCCACAAATAGTTTGTCCATTTCTTTGTTTACCACTCTTTTTTTTTAACCATTCACCTATCCATCAAATAATCCATGTACAGTATTAGCCACTCCTATATTTTGCATCAGCAATCACATAATCAAAGCTTCATGGGTTATCTTTCTCGTCTTCTTATAACCCCTCACTTAAAAAAAACAAAACATGCCGGCCATTATTTATGCACATATTGTCATTTATCCATCCACTCATCCATTCATCTTCCATGCATCAATCCATTAACTTTTACATTAATTGATCCCATAATGTCTGTTCATATCCAACAGAACTTATATCCATCCATTAATTCATCCATCCATGCATCTGTCCATCCATCCACTAAATCATTCACCATCCATCCATCCTTTGTCCATTTGTGTAATCCTATCCCTCCACTACTTAGATATTCATCCATCTAGCTACGCATTCATAAATAGTCTTCTCTTTAGCTACTGTATCTGTCTGTCAGTCATTCTTTCACTATTCTTTCAACCAACCTTTCATCCACTCTTTCGTCAATCAATCCATCAATTATTTGTCCATTAGTCCCTCCACTGTTTTGAACCATCTACAGTATTCCTCTGTCCATTCGACAAATCAATAATTTATGAATTCCTCCCTTAACCCCTTCATTCACCCATCCATTTATTTGTCACTTAATCCATTCATACCACATTAGTGCTGGTTTTGTTCAAAGCCACCAAGAGGTGTGACCTTGGACCACCACAGTCCCCCTGCCCGGGACCCTCTTCCCTGGAGAGAACATTTCAGGTGGAGAAATACAACGGACAGAGCCTGCAGGCATTTGACATTTCTCTGACATTTCCGTTCTCCCCTCTCCATTCTTTGTATATACACCTACTTGTAAACAGTATGATGGCTTTACACAAAAGCTTGGATTTTTTTTAACAATGGGCGACTGGGAAGCACATAACCTTTTACAAGGCACAGGGAGCAAAATGCAAGACCTCAGAATCTCTCGTCCTTTAGATCTCACTCCCTGCCTCTCCCCACCTTGTACTATGAAAGTGAAATATTACATGTAGGAACGTGTGTGGTGAAGGAAATAAAAAAAGATATGTGCGCACATTATAAAGCTGCTGTAGCTAGTCTCTCAGCAGCACATGTTATGTGTTTCATGTAAATTTTGCAAGACATACACAATCTGGTACACGAAACTGCCAGGCATTAAATTTGAAAAGAATAACAATAAAACCAGATATTTTTGAACCATGCTGCCCCCTCTGTCCTACTCTTCAAATAAAACTGTCCTTCTCATTATATAAATGTATCATTGCTTTGCTCTTCAAGGTTATGTAACAGAAAATAAATCAAATTAAGGAGGTAAGATGCCATTTTATTGTGAGATTAGCTTCTGAGCTGCTACAAGTTCTCATATCAGTTTTCATGTAATGGTGAGAAACAGTATCAAACAAAATTATAGTATACTGCAGACTGATACTGCGAATCTACTGTATTAATCTACAATAGATTTTGTTCAAATGTTCTTATTCTTAAACATGTAAGTTGTCCAACAGACCAGTCTT
Organism: Maccullochella peelii; assembly: GCA_002120245.1. Classification (NCBI taxonomy): domain Eukaryota; kingdom Metazoa; phylum Chordata; class Actinopteri; order Centrarchiformes; family Percichthyidae; genus Maccullochella; species Maccullochella peelii. The sequence goes on from LKNJ01003627.1 coordinate 15,862, forward strand.
CTCACTTATATTCACATAAACAGACTTAGCTCAAACATAGACTTATTGTGTCTATGTACACACTCATGAAAACACACCCCATGCACATTTGCGCAGCTATGCACCACCCAAACAAACCCTCCTACATTTATTTCCCTGCATACTTCAACAAGTGGGATTTATACCACATGCAGATGCACTGTATACATTTATACACATTTATATACACATACTGTACACACTCCATTAATTAATTATTGCCTGCAATCTGTACTGCTGCAGTCATAATTATGCCATCATTCAACATTGCAGAGTAAATGAGGTCTGAATGGAAATTAAGCCATCGCTGTAGCAAGGTCTCGGCAACATTCAAATTGCTGTCTTACCCAGCCCTTAAAGGTCAGCTCAGTCCTTAGCTGCAGTATGATCAGAGAAGCAAAATACATGCATGTATGTCCTAATTCTTGAAAAGGGCTGCCTTGTATTCCAGACATGTTCTCTGCTGCTAGACGATGTTTCTGCCTGGATCATTGTACATTCCTTATGATAATGTTCTAATACACTGAACTGGAAGAGGTTGAGGCAAGCAACGCACAGCAGATATTAAATAAGTTAGTAGAATGATAAATAAATACTATATACCCATTAATGTGTCAATACATGAATCAATGTATTACTCCTTCATCCTTTCTTAATATTTTGTCTGCTGTAAGCATTGCATTTTTACAACACTGTAACTTGTACAGCTGAGGACACCTAATAATCTCCCCTGGGAGGCACTGAGTATGTCGATTTAAATGTGCAACTAGATATAAATAATGTAAATGAATAACTTTTTAGGGTTATTTTCTCTGCCATATGATGAATTAATGTGAATGGAAGCATATTTCTGCCCACCTTCAATATATGCTGCAGTTCCCATAGTGACATTTTCTGTTCTCGTTGCATACTGTTAAATCCTAAATAATCTTTGTTTTAAAAAGTTCTTTTCTGCTGCTGTTATTTTGCCCTTCATGTGAACACTCTAACCCAGTTTTGCCGATTTTCATTTACATATTTTTAACTTAATATGTCTAACTATTGGAAATGTCAAAAGTGCTGTGTTCATATCATCCATTTTCTCTTTTCTTATCTCATACTCTACTCTTCTTTGCTCTTCTTCTGTCTTGTTACTACTTGCTGCTGCAACAGCGGTTTCCCCACAGGGATCATTAAAGCTGCATAACTTCATACACTGGCAGCCCCAAATAGTAGTGAAAGGGAAACATGTTTTTGAAAAGTTTTTACTTCAGTACTGAAATATCTTGTAAGGTGATAAGTACACTGCACTCAGCACGGTCATGGTAACCAGCTAGTGCCAAGAAATTCATATTTGTGTGTGACCCAGCACGCAAGTCGAGCAGTGTCCACTATCCAGGTTTGCCAGTATCAAACTGACTTAGCACACTGCAGTGATTTTTTTATAGCTATGGTAAGCCCCAAAGGAAAAACATGTCACCACCCACACTGCTAAAAGTAAGCTACAGTTTGTCACAGTAACTCAGACAGTGGAGACTGAATTTGTAACACTGAATTAAGGTTGTTTTGCTTCCTTTGCAATCATTGGCAGTGTGTAGTTTGCATGGCATTTTATGAGTATGCAGAGCCAGGAGAAGCTGTCAGACTCAGAGGAGGGGTCCATTTACTTGAAGCACTATATATCACTGCGGAGCCGGTACCAGTCAAGCTCATAAAGGAATCTTGATTTGGTTGAAAAAAATCTAAACTTTTCATTTTACTTTGTATTTTCTTTGTTTTATTTTGCAATATTTTAACATTTTAACAGATAAGAAATCTATGTTTTGCACACAAAATAACTAGAATTAACATCTAACTAATATATATGTACTGTAGCCTACAGTAAGCATCTCCTTAACACAAATCCTTCATTACTGCATTGCTGAGACTATACTACTGCTGCATTTACCCTTGCTGGTTTGAGCACCAGGCCTACTGTTCCCGAATCCACACTGCTCACAAAACCATAGCAAATTGTCCTGATTGGCCGACATGGAGAGGAAGTCAGGGCGCTTGGGTTCCTGCCTGATGCGATTTATTGCCCTGCACACAACAGACTAATGGCCCATCGGCTGTAAACAGGGAGCAAAAAGAGGCTGCTGCTGCTAATGAGGACTGTCTGTGAGAAGAAGGCGGAGAGAGGAAGACCAGAAAAGAGGTGAAGACAGAGAGAGAAACAGAGAAAGAACACAGACTGAAAGGGAGAGGGATGGCAGATGGAGTGAAGGGGTAAGCACGAGAACGAGAGACAGAGATGGTGACAATAAGCGGAAGAAGTGACAGAGACAGAAGTGGAGAGTGGGAGGAGAAAAGGAGAGAGAGAAAAGGGGAGAAAAAGAGAGACGAGGGAGAGCCACACTGTGAGGAAGAGAGAGAAACAGGAAAGATACAGCAGTGTTGGATAGTAAAACATTACTGAGTAACATGCTATAATAATGTATAGTTTTTTCAGTAACGAATAGTGTGTGTTATTTCATCTCTGTGGGTTCAGTGGAGAGACTGGTCTGGAACCTGTACTCTAGCTTGGTTCAGGGGATGGTGGTGGGGGGAGGCTATACAAGCCTCTACTAAAATTGGAGGAATTAACCTTCCCATAACTTGTTAGCTAGCTAACTAAGGGGCTACCTAGCTAAGAAGACACAACATGTAAGCCTATATTCAGGAATCAGCTGGGTTTTGTTCATGGATAGAGGGGGTGTGGACTCTGCAGCTTCACTGTGAGGTTAGGTCTGTAACTGTGTGTAGTTATCAGGCCTAAGCTTGCTAGCTGAAGGTCAGTAAATACCTCCAAAACATAGGCTGGCTGCTTGTTGAACCACAATGCCTTGTTTTCTGTTTCTACATGTGTATAATACAGATGTGATGATGTGTGGGTGTGGCAGCATTGGAGTTGTTGGAAGGAAACAGAAGAAGTGAGAAAAAGGAGAGAGAAGGATCTTGCAGCATTAGAACAGTGTGCACTCGCTCCTGACAGCTCCCACACATAGAGCACATGGTGATATGAGCACCAGTCTGACACATGAGCAGAAGGACATGTCCATGCATGTTCAAACACGTGTACTACATACACTAGTACACACGCGCGCACACACATTTAGCAGCGTGGTTTTTGTGCACTTTGGTAGCCATAGAGACCACAGGCTTGTGACCAGAGGGTTTCCTGTTCAAATCCTTGCCTTACAGCGATGAAAGTGCTCTGCCCACCTGCAGCACAGTGCCTTTGTAAGGCTCTTAATTTCCAACAGCTTGAATGGAAGCTGCTCAGCAGCTGCAGTGTGTCTGTACGCATGTGTGCTACCCACACAATTAGAATTAAAATGCATCCTAAAACACCACAAGACAAACAGCTATGGGAGATGCACTTTGCAATTATGGGTCCATTTTCTTGCTTGGTGGTGTGGTTCTATTATTTCTGTGCATGACGTGCCATATTTGGTGGCATTTACTTCCACCATAATACCTACACTAGCAGCCATGCACTAGAAGTGGTGTCCGTATAACAGGATATAGTTAGTATAGAAAAAACTGAAAGATAACCTAAACGCATGGTCAACTTTTTCATACATAGGCCTATATTTGTCTTTCTGATGTTTCTGTGAGGCAATTAACCAAGTGCCCAGTCCCTGTGCACTGCTGAAAGGTAGCCTAGCAAAGTCTAGCCTCCAAATTGACTCATTTGAGCACCTACTCACAAAGAAAAAAGCTGGTCCGTGGTTGAGCTTCAAGGCAGCCAAGCACGAGGCTGTTTAGCCTCAAGTGCCCGCATCAAAGTCATTAATACTGTTAGCAGACAACCTTGATGAACCTAAATGAGTGTGTGTACATCTACTTTCAAAAGAAAGGAAACAACTCTGCTCCAGTTCCCTGACAAGTAAATTACATTTAAAGTAGTTTCCTTTAGTATACTAAAACAAGTTTGGCCACACAGCCTTCAATCATGCATGGTTAATGGGAGCATCTTACAGTGCCAAACAAATTTTCGAGCAATCTCACGACAGACTAACAATGTCTCACATCACGTATGAGCAGTGGAGGTTTGTTATGATCAAGATCTTTTGATTTGCAGCTTCCTCTTCTGTTGTTATCACCCTGTATCTGAGCTGAATGAGACACTCATCACAGCACATCACAGCATGATGCAACAGAAAACCTCCACTTCCTTTTTCCTGCTTTTTCCCTTTCTTACCCCAAACTCATATTTCGCCCTCCCAAACACTCACACCTCTGCAAGCAACGAGCTGTTGGCAGAACCAAAAACGTACATTTATCAGTCCACCTGTAAGACTCTACAGGAGCCACAGAATATATATGTAGTATGTATACAGCATCCTCCTCCTCTCCCTTTATGGTTTAACTGGCTGTGCCCTGAAGTGGAAGGTCTCCAGGGTGTTATGGTCCACGCAGGGAGTTATTCCCACAGCAGTGCTGCGGAGCAAGCTGTCACTGGCTCAGCAGGCAGAAGGCACAGAGGCTAAACGCCTGTTCCTGCCAAGGGAACAAGGAAGCAGAGGAGAAAAACGATGGACGGGAGCAAACAGCACATCAGTGCCTCCATTTAAGTTCCAGGAAAAGATGGATAGGCCTCACATTCCTGCAGTTATCCTACATCTGTCCTGTCTTTAATACTGTATACATACAGAGCCGTTTCAAAGCTCCATCTACTTTGCATTTATCTTTAAACCACCCTGCATTAATGTTTGAGCAGATTTTGTTTTAGAACTAAATAAGAGAAGTGTTCTCTTTCTCAACTGTATTAGTTCACCACTATCCCTGTAAATTCAGAGAAGACAAATTATCCCTATCAAATGTTCTTTGATCGAGCCAAAGTGCAATATTATTTCAGCCTGGTAAAAAATAACTGGGACTCCCACAATAGTCTCTGCATGTGTAATTGTAGCAGCACAGCATTTCCAACGTGTGTCATAGCTGTGTGCAGACTGTTCGTGCTTTACCAGAAACAGTACAAATTGTTAGTTTGGGTTTAACGATGCCACAGAATTGTTACTGTAAGTAACAGCCCTAAAATGAAGATGCTGTAATGTGATGATTAGGAGGGGTCTTGATGCCATGAATCTCAAAGCCAAAACTGAAGAGCGACACCCAGTGGCCACCTGTAAAACTTTCTGCCCCACCAAAGCTTCACAGGGATCTGAATTTTTAACTGTGTACCTGACGGTCCACTCAATCCCATCTGTCAAGCCAGAATGATAGTTAAAACATGCATGAATATATAAGAGAGATTAGTTTCAAAGTCTGATCATTCCAGCACCAGCCCTTGCAAACCTTCTGTGTCTTCACATGTTCATGATTTAGTCATGTACTGAAATCCTTTTTGCCCATTCCTCCATTTGCCAGATATTTTCATCACTATCCCTCTGACGCAACAGTGCAGCATCCATCTCATCAGTTATTACCATCAGAAGTAACACATGAATCGAAATCGATGCAGTCGAATTCCTCGCTTTGATCTATTATTTCTAACCTTAAGTCAAGCTCACATAACTTAAGATCATTTATGCATGTTGCATGTGAGGAGAATCTTATTTGGCTTAAAGTACAAGCGGTATGTAGAAGATCAGGCTGCCAGAGTTTTTGTATCTGTTAATGTATATGACCTTGGAATAATGGTTACACAGCTGTTCAAACAGAAGGGGAAAAAACACAGTTCAGTGCATCATGTCTGTCTAAGTAGAGACTAAGAATCTAATAAAAGTTTATGATGCATAATTTTACATTACAAAAATAGTGTTGCAGACAAGATGGGCTCAAACAAAACAAGGACACTCTGGATTTCCAGTCTGCGTGGCAGCATTTTGGTTTTTCAATAAAGGAAAAAACAGCAACAATACAGCTTACTGTCTGAGAAACTGAGAAACTTGATTTAGAGCAAACAACATGTCACATTTGTGCCTTAAATCTAGTTGCAGGAATATTAAAATTGTAGCTGTTTCTATTTGCAGTGCTTATTGAGAGAGCTCCCTGGTTTCACATCTGTAAACTTTATTTTGTTGTGGTTTAATTGGCATCAGTGAGGTCTTGCAATGTGTGAAACAGAACTTTCAGAAATGTAGAAGTTGCATTTATGTCTTTGTGGTGTCCACCAGATATAAAAAAGGGAATTTTTCAAAAAAAAATTTGATTTTGCTTCAGACATTGTGAATCTTGTACCTGAACCCTGCACTCTATCATTACATGCCCTACAGAGAGAATCAAGGTCTAAATAATACCTATATATCTATTTCTGTTGGCCAATAAAAACACAAAATCATTCAACAAATGGGAGACAGATGTGAACTTTGTGCATGTATCAGTGATCCTTCCAATGTTTTATAAGGTATTCATGAATTTAGGTAAAGTAAACAATACAAGGTTCATTCTTAAAAAAAGAAAAACAAGTACAAGGTTTCACTTGTTTACCCTGGAGTGGTGCCTGGAGCCTGGAGCACAGCTGTTTTGCATCGGCACAGTACTTGTACCTTTGAGACTGTTTGGTATTCTAATGTCTTTTTGCTATCAATATTTTTCCATAAATTAATACGATACAGGAGTTTGAAGAAAAGTGTATTGTAAATATTTGTCCCTTTTATCAACTTGCAACATCTTCAACTTCTTTACAGCTCTTTCTTTATGTCTGTCTTTCTAGTCTCTATACGCTTTTATCACTTGCCCTCCCTCTTTTAACATTTTATTTTTTAGGTATTTAGGCACTTTTATCCAGAGTGAGGGTGCAACATTACACGAAGCCTTTGCAAAAGCTTTTTTTTAGTTCCATTACTGTATTCTGCAGTCTTTAGTTTGATCATACTGGTCTCTCAAAATTGTGAAATGAAGAGTATTTCTTAAAATGCAGTTGTCCAACAACATAAAAAATGAATGTATTTTTACTGATCCACATAAAACCAAGGAGTACAAAGTAAAATAGCCTGTTGCATGTTGTTGAATTTGTTGCAATATCTCATAATCCTCTCTGTGCAGAGCAAAGTACAGGTGTCATCTCCGATTTGCAATGATAGAGTGAAATCTTCTTTTGTTTTTTGTTTTTTTTTTTCATTTCTGTGTGCTTGTATATTACTTTTGCATCCCCCTACTCCCTGTCTGACCTCCCAACCATGGAGAAACCTAGAAGCTATACCTCCTCTCAGGCACAGTAGAAGCCATCTAACACGCTCCATTACGTTGTGCTTGTTCCAATTAAAGCTGACACCATTTGCTGTCAAGAGCATGGTGATACCCTGCAGAAAGGTAACCCACCCCTGCTACACCCGCTGCCCAGGGGGTTTAAGTGTTTCTGGATGTATATTATGTTGTTACAAGAAGATCTATACTGTCATGGCGATCCAAAGGTTGGACCTCCAAATCTCTCCCCATGGGAAAATGTGTGCTTGGCATATGTGTTCACAAATGAAGTTTCAGACCAAAATGGGAAATTGATGATTTCAAAGCCACCTAATGTTGCAAAAATAAATTGTTACTTTCAAAAATTGTGGGAAACACATGCTGAGCTGTTTTGTTGAAATTAATTCTAAGAATTTCATCCCAAAATTAATGTCAACATTAAGAAAGTGAACCATTACAGTCAACTGACTTCTCAGTGGAAAGCGTCTGTGACAGGATTTTTCTCCCAATCTGGAATGGCCTGTACCACTTACACTGATCCCTCACTGGCTTCCCATTCACAAATGCAGTGAAGATTAATAATATACAAAATGAAGCCAATAAGGTTAATGTTCTTTCCTTCAATTAAAGAATAAATTAAAATTCTACCAACAAAACAACTGTAGATGATTAATATGCAATGAGACAAAAGATCCACTTTCATTACGTTTCATCCTAACTTACACATTTCGACACATTGATGTGAAGAAGAGGGATATCAGGTCATGACTGAGGCAGTGGTCCTTAAAGGGAACTGCATATATGGTAAGTTTTAACTGTTTTTAACCAATACAAAGCATGTGACATACCTGCCCTTGATATTACTTATGTACGTAAATCATTGCAATTAACAAATGAATACCTGACCTGACCACAATGCTTTACTGAATTCATGCTGTACACAAATTGTTGGAAGTTATGTTTGAATAGTAGCTAGAGAAAATTTATCACTTTTACTTTTTTCTCATCATGTGGGGTGAACACTAACTTGGAGGCCTGAAACAGCAGAATGACCAAGACGAATCTGTTTGGCTCTCAAAGAGACTGAGCAAAAGTTCAGCAGCCTCCTCCTTTGCCTAAAAATACAAAACACTGAGCCTCTGTGTCCCATCCGAGCCCTTGATATTTAGATAAACAGTTAACCAATATATTTTACCTTGCAAGCATGTCATATTACCTGTATCAACTTTTAGACTTTCACTGTATTTTGTGATGCTTATTGGTGAAGCTACTTTTAGCAAATTCATCCATGATGATGGTTTACATAATTTGCTCTGACTGGAACTTTTCTCTGAACGTCTCATCAAGCAGAGTAATGTTAATGTACAGAATCAGGGGACAGTAGAGCCCCCATGAAAACTATCTGTTGGGCGCTCAAAGCAATGAGGCTGAGAGAAAGTTAATCAGAAGGCCGCTCCTTTGATGAAATGACCCCAAGTAAAGTTGTGAAGAAGCTCAATATGTTTCCTCTGCAGCGGGCTGCAGTCCACCGACCACCCAGAACCAATCTGAGGCTTATGACGGCGGCAGGGGAGAAGATACATTAGGCCTCCCTCCAGTGGGTAATGAATGGAACTAATAGGAATAGGCAATCCTGGTCCACACCACTAATATATTTAGAAAAATACTAGATGCAGCCTCTGTTGTTTGTTCCTAAAGCATACTGTGATGCTAGTTTTGAACACCACTTTCTAGTTCCAAAATGTAGCCGGTTTGATCTTAATAGGAATCTGTGTAACTGAAAGTTAAATGCAAGACTAAAACAGTTTTTATATGTTTTGAGAAAAATTGAAATCATAAGACAGCAAGTTACAAAGTTAAATTATTTCTGTAATGAATAAGAATCTTTTTAGCGACGCTAGCTTTGGGTACCTCAATATATCTCACATGATTGGCATAAAATTTGGTAGAGACATTCATGGTTCCCAGAAGATGTATCTTCATGACTTTGGTGATTCCTGACTTTTACACCTCATGGTGTAGTGCCACCATGAGGATGAGATTTGTGGTTTTACTATTAGATGGATTGCCATTAAATTTGGTAGGCCTACAGACGTTCATGTTCCCCAGAGGATAAATTGGTGGTCTTAACTTAATATAGCATCAACATCAGATTAAAATTTTAATTTGTTCAATACTTACTTATGACTAAATACCTGCAAAACTAATGACATCCCCATCAGCCTCAGCTGTACTTGTTGTTAGCATGATGTTACCATGCTACATGTATCAAGCCAATTGTGACTATGGTAAGAATTATACTTGCTACACGCCATCATCTTAACATTATGGTTATGGTGTTTCGACACTGCATTTCCCAGAAATCTTGTTTCACTCAAACAGTGTAGGGGTCACTGTGCTTCCTTGGATTTTGTCTGGTCAGTCATGGGGGCATGAAGGCTGTTTTTTCAAAAATAATTTCACAAAATATTTTAAGAAAACACTCATAAAATGTACCACTTTATGTGTGCACCCGATGATTTTTCTTGGGAAACCAGAAAACAAAGTGTGTAGAACAGCAAATTAACAGCTTGTGACCCTAAATCATGATTTTCTTCAGATAAGTTGAAGATAGAAAGGAGCAAAATGGAAATAAATATAAAAATGTACTTCAAATTATACTTTTATGGCTTTATTCAGCTCTGCCAGTGAAAGATAATGCAATAATTTACTTACACTCTCGTCATCATTGCATTTACATTATGGTGTGTGGTATCTGTCTCCAACTTCAAGCTACACTGCACTGCTGAAGCTGCCATTTGCTGGACAGTTTAATGCAAAATGTCTAACAGAAACAAGAGTGCACACTTCTTAAAAATGTTCTGCCTTTTGTGTTACACAGCCATTGTATCAGATGGGATTAGATAGATCATGTGAACAGTACTGCTAAGATACATTTTGTTTAGTAAAGTCATTGGAATAGACACATCAGATATCCCTCCAATAGGTCATTAATCCTACCGAGCTCAGGGATGCGGTTTTGAAGCTGACCCCAACCTCTGACCTTCAAGGAGGGGGGTTGGGAATGTGGGTGTTTTAAGATAAATACCCCACATTGATCAATGAACTATCACATTACTCTAATTTAATGGAGCGCATGGGACTGGACCTGACCAGAACAATCAAGAAACAAAATCCACATTGCAGAGCTGGCCATGAATGATTTAATCAAATATTGGTCCCTAAATCATTATTTTTAATCCTTAAACTGAATGTGATTTTTTCATAATTTAATTCTCTTTATGAATTAATTAACATAAAATTAATCCTAGTATTCTACCACATTTCAACATTAAAAAAAAGAAAATGAATTGATTTACCCTGACACATTAATAAGTCCCACTGGAAACCTTTTTCTACCTTGTGTAACAATTCAAAACAAGATTAAATTATTTGTGCAGTTGAATATTTCTTCCAATGTACAGCGTGAAACTCAGTTGCGTAATATACTGTACAGGCTTTCCGTGGGCCTTGGCTGCATGTCAGAGTGATGTAACAGACCTGCATGTCAGGCAACTCAGTTTTCACTATTTATGAAGGCTTATAAAAGGGAATATAGAAGTGTCAATGAACATTTGCGTAGATATTTTGATAGTCTGACTCAGCCTTTGAGAAATGTATTCATGAAGCTCAACAAGAAGATAAACAACGTGGGACAAGACATTGACTCAGTGTTAAACATCTTATAGCTTTTCTGTTTTAAAAGGGATCTTTTGACCAATGCAACAGTTAAATGCAAAAATTCTTAACCTTGAACACAATTTAAAATATGAAGCTTGTGAAAGTCATGATTTGGATGTATGCTTCTAGCCAAGGCAGGGTTAGGGTTAGGGGACTCCCAGCAACAATTCACAGGTAATTTCATATAAGATGTGTACATCAACACTAAATCACCATAAAATTTATGGGAGGTTGATTCCATTACTGATCAATAACTCAACAATCACATTAGGGGTCATCTGGGTGGCACAGACAAAAAAGCACTCAACCCCAACAGAGGCATGAGTTCAAATCCATCAAACGCATTTTTTAAAGTTTATGGCTGGGATGCCAGTGAGGGATCATGCCCTTGCCGATGCACTAGTGACTGGAGCACCTGCATGGGGAGTGGTAGGGCGAGGGGGTCTGAAGGAAAGTGTAAACCTCCACACACTAGGAGTAGGCAATTTCGATTTGATCCAATACCAAGTAATACCAGGGCCACAACCACCGATATTGATACTTAATTTACTTTAATTTTAAGAGACAAATGTATTATTATATATGGGAGAGCCATGTGTCATGAATGTGAATGCATCGTTAACAGGCTACTTCTGAAGACATTTTTGTTACTACCAAATGAATTGCCAAACATTAAGTTTATTTATTTATTTTGGTATCAATCCTGTAAGCTATTGATACTCAGCACAAGACTTTGTATCGGTTCACTAGTATCAAAACTTTAGGTATCAATCTGCCCACCTCTAGTGAAGCCAGTGAAGTTACTGGCTGGCAGATGGTCTGGCCAACGTTGAAGTTAGCAGCAGACTGCAGGTGGTACTGGCAATTGCAAGTTCTGAGAAAAATGGATGACAGAAAAAATCCCTCAACAGATGCTTACATTTCTGGCTTTCAACATGTACTATACTCCAATCTTATCCACATTTTGAAATAAAAACTCAATCAAGATACCAACTCACATTCATTTCCAAAGATGAAGCTGAAAGCTAAAAAGCCTAAAAACCTTTAAAACAAGAAATAGCAAATAAAGCAGCATTAGGTCATTACATGGATTACTTTAGAGGTGCTTTAACAAAATCCAAAATATTTGTTTCCCTGACATTAAACCCAAATGTAGTTCTTCAAGTACTATACCACTTTGAAACAATGTTTTCTTACATTTGCTGAGATGGCAGAACAGGCGACATAGTGAACCACAGGAACAGAGACAGTGGGGAAATCAATTTCAATGACTAGGCTCACAAACAAAACCTCATCAGTGGAGAAAATGGCTTTTTACAACCACTGCAAATTGTAAGCTTTCATAAATTTTGCAAACAAGACAAGGGTAATGTTGGTCGTAAACATTTAGCTCAGCATAACTGCTATTAGGAGGTGCAGTTTGAGTGTGGTGTAGGTCTGATAAGTGTGTGTGTGTGTGTGTGTGTGTGTGTGTTGGGGTAAAAACTTTCTGTTGAGGGTTTCTGGATCAAATTCAACCAAACATTCACCTTAATGACAGCCTTATTACACATCCAGTATCCCTGTAAATGAATTTTAGACCATACTTGCTTTTACTGTTCTCATATTTATTTTTGTCAGAACATTTTAATATTGATATTTAATATTTAATATGTATTGATACATATTTAATAACTGGTGAGAATTGAGCAGCATTTCTGCTATAAATAAAAAAATATGATCTAAGTCTGCTTGATGTACAGTGTGTATATATATATGAGTTTGGCTTACCTTTATAAAACCAGCTCTCGTGGTGCATTTGTGAACATCATTGCAATACTGTTTTTGTTGCTTTCAAATTTCAAAGGAAAGTTGTTAAGTAACCAAAGTAAATAATCACCTTCTTTAACAATGGTAGACAGATCATTTCAATGGCATAAACCAGTTAGGTCAGATTCTTTGTAGTGACAAGTGAGATTCATGTTCCTCCGCTTTGTAAGAATAAAATGTGCTCAAAATAAATTATGGCAGTTTATTTTGTTTGCTGGTCAGTGACATGAATTTTGTGGTGGACTGACTGGTCAGCTGTGGATGTCTAGTTTTCCAAGAAAAACCTTCATAGCAATTAATATCTTGGCAAGAGAAGCTCGCCAGTAAAACATGGACAGCATCTTTAAGGCCAGCAGCATAGCTCTGAATAATGCTAGGTCATGGCCTCCATCAAAAACCAGCTTTAATTGCATCTCCCCCCCCCTTATTCTGTCCCCTGTCTACGTGGGTTAGAATCAGTCGTCTTCCATTTACAGGGAGGTGTAAATGTGTGTACACATGTGTACACATGTGTTTGTGTCTACTATGTGCCTGTGTGTATTCACCTACCTACCTATGTGAGCCCATGGGTTACTATTGTATGTGCATAGGGTGCAGTCCTATGTATGTGCCTATACTGACCAATGGACTACAGATAAAGGTCCCATGGCTTCTATTTGTCACCAGAACGAAAGAACAGGAAGCTGACAGCTGACAAGATGTCCCCCGTATTCACATTACTTGCACTGCCACAAAGGAATCCCTCGGCTCACTTTCTGCTGACTGGCTACTTCTCTCAGTGGTAGTGGATAGAAAAAGGGAGGGAAAAAAAGGAGAAATCAGTTTTCTAAGAAGTTTCTGCTTTCCTTCTACTCCTCTAACTCCCACTGCTGCCCTCGCACATGCAGAGTGACTGAGCTTAATAGCTGGTGTAATTTGTGTCTGCCACAGCCGTTGCCTTTTAAGCAGACAAATGAGTCACAGGAGGTGGCGCTTATGATAATGTCTACAACCAAGGGAACAAACGGGAGTGTTTCCCCCATTTCTGCAAAAACTTGGGGAAACATGCATTGTTGCTACTTTCCCATTATACACACTGGAGATGTGACTGAGGCTTGGTAGTTAAACGGGGAGTTGAGTTGAGGGGCAGGAAAAGTAGAGAGATCACTAATACAGGGAACAGAATGATAACATCATAAGAAGAATCCTTTGTCTTAGCCTCCTTACTGTATGTTGTAAATTGATGCTTAAACAAGAAACTGAAGCCACATAGGGTGTGGTTTTGAGTGAAATGAACTACTAGATTGATTGCCCTGAAATTTAGTCCAGGTATTCATGTACCCTATATGGAGGAATTGGCTTTTTGGGGCAAATTGGGTCACTTTGGTGATCCCCTGACCTTTCACCTACAATCATCAGACCAATTTTACCAATGCTTTGGTTTGTGAAACAAATACCAGCAAAACTAATGGCATTTCCATCAACTTCAGCTGCACTTTGTGTTCAGTGCTAATTAGCTAATGTTACCATGCTAACACACTAAACTAAAAATGAAAATGGTAAATATTATACCTGTGAAAAATCATCATGTTAGTATTGTCATTGTTAGCATGCTAATGTTAGCATTTTGCTTAAAGCATGGATGTGCTCATAAGATTTCAGAGTCCTTGCAAGGAATTGATGACACACGCCTATTCATTAGGTTTCCAAAATATAATCAAATAAAAGGGATCATTCCCACCAGCCAATTACAGCATCAGGCATTTAAAAAGGAACACATGTCAAATTTGACATTTGACGTGGACAGAGCACTGATAACAGCCAAACAATTAACTCTCAAAAAGCACTTAACACTCAAAACAGTAGAGGACTCGGGTTAAACTGAGTGAATGTCAAGTGGGGCGTTTTAAAAATCATTCCAGCATCCTTGACAGACAGAGAGACATAATCCTGCCCTAAGGCATGTCAGTTCTTCAGCTATGCATCGACGTATACGTTTATGAAAACATTCGCAATCCCTTCCCTGCGCTTTCCCGAAGCAGGGATCAGCATAATGCAAACACTTATGAGGAAAATAATGATCCAGTAACAGCAAAGAGAGATCCACACTGAGAGGAGAATTACAACTCAGTACCACACGTACGAGCTGATTGACGTCTCGCTTTCCACTACATTACAGCTCTCACCTCACAACAGGAGAGACACTTGAAATAAGAATTGACTCAAGTGGTGTTGTATTTATTTAGCCAACAGCAATAATGTTTGACTTACAAGAGATTTAACAGTTTATTGAGTCTTGCAATCTTCTCATTAAATGTGACAATGGGACTACTAGCAAAGCAGAGGTAAAAATCAATGACAACAAAAATCTGAATAGAAGTTTAAAGAAGTTCTGGAGTTATACACCTGTTTTCGCAACAACCACAAAGAGTGTTGCAGATAAAACAGTGGCAAATAACAGCCATAATAACATATAATTAGAATAATGAGAGTGAAAGCAGTAAAAAATACACTGATATGCATGAATCCAAGATTGCAGAAACCATATATTTTATTTATTTATTTGAATTCCTGTTCAACTCCACCTTATCAATAGCACAAAATGAAATACCACATTATGTTTCCCCAAAATACAGCAGTAGTATACAGCAAATATCAAAAATGGCACATCAGGGCGAACATGTGATTTCCTAAATATGTATATTGTATGTGTGTGACATGTATCTGCGTGTGAGTGAATACATGAGAGCAGGTGAGAAACACTTCATGGTATATATCAATCAGGGCACTTCCAAGAAATGTGACTCAACTGGGTGGTAAAAAAATCACATGAAAGCACTCGTATGGCAAAAGCAATCCACCTAACCCCGCTTATAAATCAGATTCACAGACACACAAAGCAAGTACAAAAAAAATGATGTGTTGGTTATGACAGTGTGGTACTAAATGAGTCCAAACTCCTTAGTGTAGTATTTTTCATGGTGTGTGCTAGTAAGTGCAGTAAAAAGATTGTTTGGAATCCATATACAAACGAGTCAGAGAACAAATTATTCCCTAAATGTGATGATTGATATCTTGTCATTACTCCATATTATCTAAAAAAAGAAAATTATTATGGATTTGTAATTTTTTTATGGTGAAAATATTCCATGCAGACCTTAAATATATTTACACTCCTAACGATGCATGCTCTCTCTTGTCTGTTTCTCTGCCATGATTTTAAGCTTGACCTCTGGAGTCAACCGGCCGCCGTGTCCAGCAGATAAAACATTACAGTTTCCTGATTTGCTTACGACCATCCCAGAGGGTGTGTAAAAGCCCCGCTGGTGGAAAATGTGGTGGTGATGTAGTGCCGAGGCTGATGATTCACAGTCACACTTCACCGACTCCCCTCACTAAGTGAGAGCGATCACATCGATACCACATCCTCCAGGCTGTCGATATGCGCCTCTTCTCCAACACTTTGCACCTCGAGTGTAACACAGTTAAAACTGTTTGTTTCAACATCAAGGAATAAATTGATTAATTAAGAAGCTAGTTAATTTATTTAAATGCGAAAGACTTTGGTTGGGTTTAAATCACAAATTGGAACTACACATGTAGCAATTCCTCAAATTAGATTCAGAGTCAAGTCTCACGTCTTCTTCTGTTAAGTCCCTTTATTAATTATGTTATATAGGAAATCAGCAACCTCAGTGTTTTAAAAATGCATTTTTCGTTCTTGTTCTCTAAGTACCTGTGTACATTTTGTTTGAGTAGCATCAATTTACATTTAGGGAAGGTAGTATGGAGGTGGGGGGGATCAGCTCTGACCGAAAGGCCTGAACTGGAGTACAGAGCCATAAAACATTAAAGAAATCATCGGTTTTAGAATTAGTGTGATCAGGGCTGTGTTCATGTGTTGAGCTTATGCGTGAGAAGAATTACTTACCACAGAACACTGTGCACAATGGCTTGTGTGCAACCAGAGAAGCATGTCCCAGCCTTAATCACTGGAGTCGTTGGAGATGCCTTGCTCAAGGGCAACATGACAAGGATTGGTGGGGAAAGGAGGAGAGTTTCTCAATCACTTATCCTGTCTTCGTGGGATTCAGTGACCCAAGTCACTAGTTACGCAGGTTGCTTAACCTAATGGCAGATTTAATTCCCCAAAAGAAGTCAAGCTTTCATAATCCAACACAAAATAATTCTGTGTGAAAAAGAACAGTTTTTACAACGTAGGTCTGGTCTGAACCAGGCCCAATGTGGCACTTGCATCAGATCATCTTCAGCTCCTGTTGTAAACCAGTGGAGCACAGACAATGCTCTTAGTGCTGAGACGTTTTTAGAGGGTAAAAAAGCTGGTCCTTGCCGCTGTGTCGCTCGCAGCAGGCAGAGACGAGAGCAAACCTGTGGTGACATTGACACATTTAGCACCAGGTAAAATGAGGATGATGCTGACATCATGCCACAGCAGCGGGGAAAGCTTTTTATGGTGTTTGCTTGTTATATGTCTCTGTGTTTCTCATCCCGCGGGTGTAATGTCCTCAACTGCTTCTGAATATGTGTGTGGGTATGGGTGTGGGGGTGCCCTTTTATTTATCTCATAAAATCCAAATGTCTGTCTGTCTTATTGTCCTCACATGGATATAAAGATGAGGAACACTTTATCTGTTTTCATTTCTACTACACTGCAAAAACAGAAATGTCTTGCTATCTCAAAGGAGTTTCTGCTTGTTTTCTTAAATTTCTAAAGTTTTATATCACTTGACATTGTTTTCAAACTACTAATTTCAAACTAAAACTGATCTAAAATTAGTTTAAGACATAGGGTTCATATAAAGTCTTGAAAGTTTATGTTATGTTTTCAAGGTTAGGACTATGCTTGAATTTGAATTTACTCCTTGAAAAATGCTTGATTTTCAACATAATCTGGTGTTTCATCATCTACACATCCCTCATGTAAACCAAAAATCTTTTCATATTTGAAATGAAACAATCCCGTCGTCATATTTGTTTGTTGTCTCCTGGCATTTATATTAACAATTTAGATGTGACGTCTAAATTAGTCTGGACATTTTTGTTTAGGTACCTTGAAAGTGCTTGAAAAGTTATTGAATTTTACTCTTAAAATTCTGTACGGACCCTGAAGACAGATTTTGGGAGTGTAAAACATCAAACCAAAATCACGGCGAGTGATAGATGTTTATGAGCATTGTGTTGTGAGCCTGAAATTAGCGTTCTACTGCTAACTTTAATAACTTACTCCTACTGTATTATTAACAATTGCTCAGTAACATAATTCTCCAAAAATCTTAATATCCAGTAACACCAACAGTATCTCTGGTTTTTCAGACTTTATAAATGATGAAAAGATGAATGTGATAAAACGGACGTTCTCTCTGCATCGATTTTGATTCTTAATTTTTTAATTGCTCTATCGGGAGTCCGCCATGAGTGAAATGCTAAATCGGTGGAGTGCTCTTTTAAAATTGGCATGGTTTGTCTGTACTGCATCTTTCTTCTTCACACCGTGTCACACCCACAACAAAAGGATACAAAACAAAAGTAGACCATCAATATCAGAACATCATCCCATTAACACCCACTTAGAGAGTTTGAGAGAGCTTCAGAGTTTCATCTGAGGACGTAGGGAAGATTAAAGGCCTGAGGCGTGTGTGGGTAGAGAAAAACATACTTCATTTATAAGACACCCCATCCAGATAGGCCAAAACGGCTCTTGATGCCCCCACTTCATTTATATATAAACCACTTCACCACATACTTCACACAAGATTTCTGCTGACCTGCAGTGGGCAGCTGACCTGTGACACTAATAGGTCAAGTCCAGTTCAGCAGTGACAGAGCACATTACTTACAAACTAAAATGTTGTTGATTTAAGTTATTTAGGTATGAAAATATCAAACACCCAAATGTAGAAAACTGAGGAAAGAGGAGGAAAAAGTAAATGAAACATAAAAGGTACAGTATTTACACATTTAATTGTGCTCTTGAACTGTGATTCACCATCTGCTTCTGTTCTTTATTTGAAATGAATTGTTCATTTATAATAATAATGGATATAGTGCATGTTCGCCTGTTGCGCTTGGTTTCTGGGCAGAGGGGATCACCACGGCTTAAGGCAGCAAAATGTTCAGAGAAAAGCTTTTCTCTGGCTGTAACTTCAACCCCCAAAACTTTGCTGCGGATGATCTCATTAGTGTCTTGGCAACTCGTGGGACAAATTGTCCAGATAAGTCAATCCCCAATGCCGAGCAGAGGCACCGTGAAGCATCACCAGACATTTTAAAAGGCTCCCGTCTCATCCGGGTGAGTGCCTCGACAAATAGGGAGGAGAGGAACGACGGGAAAGAGATGGAGGTGAAGACAGAGGTGGCAGAGCAGGGGGAATCAGCCAGGTGGAATGGAAACCCTGTCGAAGGTTAATGAGCAGAAAGATAATGTTTTAGCTCCAAATACGACCCTGTCACTATCTGGAACCCCGGCAAGAGGGATTATGGAAGAAGTAGGGTTCCAGACAGTGAAGTGTATGAATGTGTGTGTGTGTTTGGCATGTGTGCTTTTGTGTACCTTTACATATAAGGCATCTGGTTGACTTTCGTATCCAGGTTTACTTAAAATGATAAAATCTCAACTGTACCTGCAGGTCCTTTTAAAAAACGACATATAAACTTCAAAACATATTCAGTCACAAAGCGCCATTATTTTTTAGCACAATTTTATACAGGTTTATTTCCATATTGACTATATTTCAGGTTCCAGTTTGAAGTAAACACACATTTTGACAAAAGTGCTGACAGATTTTCATGGATCCTGAAAAGCACAGCAAAATAAATAACGTAAATGACAAGAATTGTGCAGTTTCACCAGTATTGTCAGTTTTACTACGTTTCTCCAATTCCAGTTAGCTGCAGTAAATTCTACCAACAGGGCTGAGTGCTCTCAGATTACTAGACAGCAATAATACAACATGCCTGCCATATTTTGTTTTCACTGCACCTGCCGTAGCAAACACAGTTGGATATCGTGTTTCTAAACATTTATTCTGCTGTTATCCTTTGTCTTACGCTGTTGATTTGTCGCTTTAGAGCTTTTTATTAGCTTTGTTCAGTCAGAAACGCAGGCTTTGCAGCTGCGATACACAAATCAGCTCAGAATTAACTGTGTGCAAATAAAACAGTGAAGACCGAACAATATAGATAGCTGAAAAAGTTGGTTGTGGTGCAAATCAGTTCACAAATTAATAAATGATAATTATTATAATTAACAGTGGTAGAGGAAGCATTCAGATCGTTTAATAAAGCAAAAGTAGATACTACAAGTCCTGCTTTCAAAATCTTCCTCAAGTAAAAGCACGGAAATTTTAATAGCAAAATGTACTTGTATACTTTACAAAATGTAAAGTATAAAAAGCAGAATGCCCCCTCTCAGTGTAATATTATTATATATTATATTATTGGATTATTATTACTGATTGATTACTGTGTAAGTAGAATTTTCACATTGGAAGTGAGACAACTGTTTAGTAGGATTCCTTAAAAAATGTATAATTTTATTAATTTATCATATATTTTGTATGTTAAATCTTAATCTGAAAAGTAAATAGTAACTATAGCTGCAAAATAAATGTAGTGGAGTAAAAAGTACAATATTTCCTTCTAAAATGTAGTGGAGTAAAAGTATAAAGTAGCATAAAATTGAAATACTCAAGAAAAGTACTCAAGTACTTGAATAAATGTACATAGTTACATTCCACCACAGATGATTAATAGAAATAAATCAAAATTTTGGTAATGTTATTGGTAGCCTGAACAGCTCTAAATGCACAAATTTATTTGAATTTGACAAACATGTTTCTCCATGTTTCATATTGCTCTAGCTTTCCAATTGAATATGCTCATCACCACCAGTTACCCAGGATGTTATTTAAGAGTGTAGCGTGACCACACACGCTGATTGTTTCTTTCTCTTTTTTTTCCCTCACTTGACTGTCATTATTGGATAAAGCAGTCTCCATGTCTTAAGGATATACAGTGGAAATTGATTGTTAATGGAACAGTAGCTCTTACACATGACACATGAGATTCATCTTGTAATTCATGAACTTTACCAGAAGGCAGCTTCCTCTTTGTTTGCCCTTCAGTTTTACTCAGATTCTCTGGACCCTGGTAAAGAAGCTCTCGCTCGTGCATTTTCACATTTCCTCTCATGATTGTTTTGACCAGCTGCTTTGTTGTCTAGTAAGTCTCATTGTTTTGCTCAGCAGTTCCATGTAAATTATGTTGTCTTGTGTTTGTCTATGTTTTATCTCATTCACCATGTTAGTGTTTTCTTTTGGCAGCTGTCTTCTTAATAGTTTCAGATCACATCGTCCTGCCAAAATACGGTCGTATAGGTCTGTGCAAGCAGTTTATTACAACCCATATTTACGTTTTGGGCGGCGACCTCTAGTGGCCGTAATAATTATGACGGGAGCAAAGGAAGAAGTCACGTGAGGTAGTATAAAGAGCGACAAAGTCCACGTAGGGAGCCAGCTGAGGTGGATGTATGGATCAAACACAGGACTGTTCATGTTCCGTGTGAAACCAAAAGTCAACATTGATTTATTTTAACTTACATACGTAAGTTAAAATAAATCAATGNCCATATTTACGTTTTGGGCGGCGACCTCTAGTGGCCGTAATAATTATGACGGGAGCAAAGGAAGAAGTCACGTGAGGTAGTATAAAGAGCGACAAAGTCCACGTAGGGAGCCAGCTGAGGTGGATGTATGGATCAAACACAGGACTGTTCATGTTCCGTGTGAAACCAAAAGTCAACATTGATTTATTTTAACTTACATACGTAAGTTAAGTTAGTAAGTCACGTGACATAAGGATAAATCACTAAACCTCTTTGAGGATCTTTATATGATATTTCTAATTCTTTTCTTTAAGTTAAGTTACATAACAGTTACGTAACAAACTTACTTATTTTAACCTAAAACCATGATCTTTTCCTAAACCTAACCACGTAGTTTTGGTGGCTAAACCTAACCAAACTGCAACCCTTTCACAACGTTAATTATTGTTAAGTTTATTATTGTTACCATGGCAACGAAGGTCTGATACGCCTGTTGCTGGTACTCTAATGGTCATATATGTCGTTTTGGGAGTCATAGGCAAGCAATACTGTATACTGTCGTCTAGGTATGAGGATGTGTTGTTTGCCCTGAGTATTTCTGATGGCCTTTCTCAAAAGCTCAATCAAGGATCTATTGAACATTTTTGTAGTTGTTCATTCATTGTTGTTAGTAATATTAATGTTATTGGTTAATTTCTTTCATATCTAAAATATGAGAAATTATATAATCTAATATTTGTTGCCTGATTTGTTTGCTCCCTCTTTTGTTCTTGGGTGCAAATGTGTCATTGAAGGTTTACAAACCTTTTAGAGAGCCATCTTCATTCAAATCCAGTTTAACACCAACAACCAAAAGCTGCACTGCTATTTCTAGGACAGGCCACAAAAATGTGTTCTATGTGGTGCTCATAGACTTGTCTCAGAGGGAAAAAAAGAAGAGGGAGAGAGAGAAAGACAGAAAAAGATATCACCAAGCTAAACCTTAGTGTTTAGCCCCTAATAGAAATACTTACATTTGAAAGTAACAGGTAATAGCAGAAGCCAGAGCACCAGCAACAAGAATCCAACTTCATAAAACACTGATCCTCCAGAGACACAGAGAGAGAAAAAGAGAGGTGGAGGCAGACGGTGAGAAACAGGAGGCAGGGGGGAAAAAAACAGCAGAGGAGGAATAACAGAAAGAATTGATCATGTGTTGAGGGGGAGACGGGGGGGATTGGATATATGGAAACACAACAGAAAATGAGAGGATGGAAAATTGGACAATCAAACGCACACACAAACAGAGAGCAGACAATTTCAGAGGGTTGTACAGACGTCTAATCGATTTCATTCCCCTCATTCTCAGCTGAAGCAGTGTACACACACACACACACACTGGGGATGACAGCAGGGTACATTATGAATACTGTAATCGAAGGAAACATCTCAGATGGCTCCAGCATGTTAATATTGAATAATCACTCCCTCATTTCTCTCTCTGTAACTCACACACACACTCACACACACACACACACACACACACACACATACACTTTCTCTGACTCCGATGTATTGACGGAATGAAAATCAAGGCTGCTAAAAGAACAAATTAGAGGGTTGGAGAAGGAACACTTCCCCTGCGGGCGAGGGGGACTTCAATTACAATGGAGAGTCGTGTTTGGCAAAAACAAAATAAATAAATAATCATAATTCAAAAAAATATACAATAAAAATTGTCTCGTGGATTTGCCGCTCGCCTCTCCCCAAGAATCAATTTGTCATATTCAGGGACGTACGTATATGAGAAGCAATCTATTTCACACTCTGAAAGAATTACTCATTTCCAATTTTCCTTGTTGACATTTGAATCGTAGGGGTGGGGGCACAGTTTGTTTGTGTGTGTGCATGAGTGCGTGTGTGTACATAGCTGCAGTATTGGGAACTTGACCTCCCTTCCCCAAATCCTTCTGTACTTCTATTTTCATCATTTTTTTTTCTTTTTCACTTCCTCTCTCAAATGCAATGCAAAGCAATGCAAAAGAATAAAAAATGATGAAAGGACACTAAAAAACTCTGGGCCAACTTAAAACTTCTATGTATTCATTTAAAGATTGTGAACAAGAGCAATGCTTTTTGCTCACAAGTGAGGCTGATGAAGCATACCCAAAACATGTTGTTCGCTCATCCATTTGCAGAAAAAGTTGAAAATAGTTTAAAAGTTTAAATTTTCTTAATTTTAGCTGTAAAAGGATTGTTTACATCCGCGACATTAAACACTGCAGAAAACCAGAATTCCAATAGTCTCACCTCATACACATAAACAAATAAGTATAAGTGCGTAAATAAAAGCACATAATCACATACAGTCACACACCAACATACACACAAGCACAAGTGGCCAGATTCAGCTGATTTTGACTGCTGTGGGGATAAAATATCTCTTATAAAGGTGATTTTTTTCATCCATTTTTTTCATCCAGCCATTTCATTTTTGCTTCCTTTTTCAGTCTGACATCGTGTTCATGTTAACTGTTTTCTGAAGGAGGGAGCTGTTTTTGCCCTAATCAATCAGTCATGACTGTAGTATCCATCCAGTCTTTTAGTTGACAGCTGGGTTGGTTAACATTTGTCACCTAAATTGAAGAAATAGACCGATTAGGGCTGACCTCCAGTGGTTTAACTTTTCACCATGCTGCAGTGATGTACAGGTGTACTCCAGTACCCCGTGACATCACTGTTACAAGTGCAGTTACAAGTGCAACAAAGCACACTTTTTTGGACCTCACCCAGCCACACCCAGCAGAGCGTCAGAGGTGAAACAGGCTTGAAACCTGAGTAGCAAAGGGCAGTAAAACACTGTTTTTTCAGCCAGGTTAGGCGTCAAAGTGAAGGTAAATTAGTGAAATTATTAGTTAAATTCTTTGTGAATACCTGGTATTTCTATGGTTAAAAATAAAGACAAATTGGGCCTTTAACACACATGCTGTCAACAGACTCACTGTCATCTCTGTCCTTACTCTTTTACTGTTTCACTGACATAACATACAATCATTTAACTCTCATGGATTTCTCCAGCATTCTCTCCTTTCATGCACCTCACATATTCTTCTTCTTCTATAAGTCTGCCTCTTTCTCTCTCTCTCTCCCTCCCTCTCTCTGCTTGGCTGCACCGCCAACTGGGGTCAATTAATCATCAAATACTATTTGCATATTTACAGTGCGGCTAAGCTAAGCTGATTACTGCTAGTCCAATAGCCACTGATTCAACAGGGCTTATGCTGCGAAATAATGTGATGAGGATTTGGGGAGAGCGATCTGATTGGCTCTCATTCCTGAAAGCCTAAATAACAGAGGAGTGCAACATCAGTGACCTTCACAAAACATATCGCTGTTGTCTAAACCTCACGACCGCAGTAATTGATTCTGTCCACTCACTTTACATTCTCTCTCTCTTCTTTTGTCATTCTGTGTCTCCATGCCAAGATCATAAAGGAACACACACTCAGGTTTTGGGAGATTGGTGTGTTCGTCAACTCTCAAGTACATGGGACACCAAAAGCCAGTCATGTCATTTGCTGTGGTGTGAAGGTCTTCCCAGGTCCACTTAGTTCCTGTCCAAATTATATTAAGTCTAATCTGATCTGGGGTGGATCCAGGTCTTCTGCTGCAGGTCTCAGGTCTGTGTGTCAACCAAAGAGCTATCAGATCTGATAATATTGTGTGTCATAATCATCACAAGAGACAAGTGTGCTTTTTGATGCAAGACAGAGAGTGTTAACTATGAAGTGTATGCATTGCTACTCTTTCCACCATGGCTGCTCATTACAGTAATTGGTGGCACATGATGCTGCCGTGTTGGTGTTCTCTCTCTATTTGGGAATGTTCAGGTCAGCCGGATGTTGGATCAAGTCTAATTATCCTCAGGTCTGTTTCAGACAAAGCTCAGACTGTCTTCATGTCCCTATCAGGTTGTGTCTTGAAATTGAATATATGCACACTGGTTTTTGGAAGGTAGACCAAAAAGATGCTTTGGGTCGAAGTTGCATGTAAGATACAAGACACTATGCTAGTTGAGCGCTGTGTGAAAAGACATTCATGTCATGATCTGTAATCTTGGTTTTGGTTTCCTGTTTTATTTTGTAGTCTTGTCTCTTGTTTTCTGTGTGTTCCTGCCCTTGTGTCGTTACCCATGATTGTCTTTACCTGTTCCCCATTGCTCACCTGCCCCTGATTACCTCGTTATTCTTGTCATTATTTATACTAGTCCCTGTCCTTTGTGGGTTCATTGTCTGGTGTAGTTTGTCTTGTCTTATGTTCGGATGTGTTCTGGGCGTGCAGTGCGTTGTTCCTGTGTTGGACTAATATCTAGTGCTCTGGTGATTTCCCATACCTGGACTACCCTTCTTGTGTGCCTGCCTACCTATATCATCAAGTAAGCATTTGAATAAATCTTTGTAATTGCTTTGGGCCTCCACTACTGTCTGCAATTGGGTCCACCTCCTGTTACTCCCAGTCATGTATCGTGACAATTCATTTGAATGGAGTCAATCCTTCATTGCAGCGGGGGTGCCAACAAAGGGGGCTCTGCAATGCAGTGTGACATCATCGGGAAAGGCGCTTCGTTGGCCAATCAAATACATGCAAGCATACATTCAATTCAATTCAGTTTTATTTATATAGCGCCATATCATAACAACGTTATCTCAGGGCACTTTGTCATAAAGAGCAGGTCTAGACCGACTCCTTATGTGTACAGAGACCCAACAATTCCCACCAAGAGCAAGCACAAGCAACAGTGGCAAGGAAAAACTCCCTTTTAACAGGCAGAAACCTCGAGCAGAACCAGGCTCTGGGTGGGCGGTCATCTGCCTCGACCGGTTGGGTTGAGAGAGAGGGGAGGGAGAGAG
>LKNJ01003628.1:0-15978 GCA_002120245.1 Maccullochella peelii
AAGTATTTATTTCGTTTCCATTCCGTATTCAGATTTGTGAACGGGTTTTCGAAATTTTCAAAAGATTCATTTATCAGAGATATGTTGGGGTCAGTTATGGGTAAAGCAGAAATAACTGTGTGCTTTGCTTGTGAGCGAAGTTCACTTGTTAGTTCCTCCAAATCTCCTACAATTGAGGATACCAAACTGTTGGAAATGCCACTTCCCTGTAATTTGGCCACAATGGATGCACACATTTCTTTGGTTGGATCTTTAGTAAGTCCTGAATCGTTGCCCTCAGAAGAAACACTGGAAGAGCTACACTGATTTGGGGGATTAAATTGGTCCTCCAAAGCATGTGCCTGAGATGTAGTTGCAACTGGCTCACAAGAGGAACATGCAACAGTTTGAACAATTTTCTGAACATTGCTATGAACACTATTAAGGTGCTTCCGAAAACCGGCATATGTTAGGAACTGATGCTGAGAACAAAACAATTTGAACTTGGGTCCAGGATAGTAACCATGTTCAACTCTTAAATGTGAAATCAGCTGCTGACTGCTGGGATCCGTGTTCTGACACAAAAAACAAGTCAGCATTGTTTTAGCCTCTTACTCACAGAATGAGAGCACTGTTGGCTGGTTAAGTAGTCTGGCTCTCAAGTCTCTAACTCTGGGTGACTCCTTCATTTTCCCCACATCAATGTTATATACTGTTGTCTGCAGGAATGTGTAAAAATTCACAAATGCAGCATCATAAGCCAGATTAAACACAAAATGTGCTTTGAAAAGTTCATCAAATGCCCTGAGGGAGCGGTTTGCCTGGCATGGGATGAGATGTTTATCCATGGCGATGTAGAAGCTGTCAATCTTGCTCTTCTGACACCCANTTCAAAAGATTAATTTATCACAGATATGTTGGGGTCAGTTATGGGTAAAGCAGAAATAACTGTATGCTTTGCTTGTGAGCAAAGCTCACTTGTTAGTTCCTCCAAATCTCCTACAATTGAGGATACCAAACTGTTGGAAATGCCACTTCCCTGTAATTTGGCCACAATGGATGCACACATTTCTTTGGTTGGATCTTTAGTAAGTCCTGAATCATTGCCCTCAGAAGAAACACTGGAAGAGCTACACTGATTTGGGGGATTAAATTGGTCCTCCAAAGCATGTGCCTGAGATGTAGTTGCAACTGGCTCACAAGAGGAACATGCAACAGTTTGAGCAATTTTCTGAACATTGCTATGAACACTATTAAGGTGCTTCCGAAAACCGGCATATGTTAGGAACTGATGCGTACAGCCTTGCTGAGAACAAAACAATTTGAACTTGGGTCCAGGATAGTAACCATGTTCAGTTCTTAAATGTGAAATCAGCTGCTGACTGCTGGGATACAGTTTCTGACACAAAAATCAAGTCAGCATTGTTTTAGCCTCTTACTCACAGAATGAGAGCACTGTTGGCTGGTTAAGTAGTCTGGTTCTCAAGTCTCTAACTCTGGGTGACTCCTTCATTTTCCCCACATTAATGTTATATACTGTTGTCTGCAGGAATGTGTAAAAATTCACAAATGCAGCATTTGAGAAAACTGTCAGCACCACAATGCCTTGTCCAACGAGGTCGCTGAATATTTCTGCATCAACTTCAGTCCCTGTTACATCCTTGTATATATCTTTTGCCTCGGGTGGCAAGCAAAATCTCTCGATGACTGGAAAAGATATTCAGATACCACGTGCTAGCGATCAATGTCAGTAACAGATTCCCCATTCTAAAGACTCAGTCAATGAATGAGCCGCTCTATAGTAAAAACAGGACAACGTTCCTAGTTAAAGGCATATAAATAAATCAGAGTCTACAACATTAAGGAGCTTGTAGAATTAGGTTTTAAAATTATATCAGTGTATGGGTGTATGTTTTTCCTAAGACAGTAAAAGTAAAACTAAGTACCTTTATCATGGAGTTGCAGAAAGTCAAACCACCCTTCAACCTCCTCATCCAACTTCACATATTGCTGTTGTTGGTTGTACTTCACCTGGACCAGCATTTTTACTAAGACATGCAAGAAAGTTTCACAAAGTTAATTAACATTTAAAGAAACAGTAGAAAGTAAAGCAAAGTCCCAGTCATAAAGTGAAACAAGTGTCTGCATGTTGGGACACGTTTTTGTGGTTCAACCATGCCATGCCAAATAAAAACGCGATAGTAAACTCAAGACTCAAACAAGATTTTATACAGTAAAAAACATAAAGCTTTGTTTTTCGTCACTTTGAGATAAGCGATAGACTTTATCTATCGAAATTGTCATTTTAGTAGGCTGACTAAAGACAGTAACGTAGCTAGCTAGCTGGCTACCATAGACTGCTAGCTAGCTAATCACCTCGACAAATTTGATGTTCAGTCCTGGCAACAAACACCGCTTTGTAAAGCATTTATTCTACATAGATGTTTCATTGTACATACTGCAGGTCACAGTATCAATTTATAATTGTTTTAGTAAGTTTGATTTAATTGTGCTTACCGTGTAACGTTAGAACTGCATGAGGAAAATTGCTCGTCTGTCTCCTTGTCTCCAACCGAAAGAGGTGAAATGCACGCGTGGGCAGGGCTTTATTAACTCTCTTGCAGAGTTCGGCTACACTAGTGTGATCAACTCTGTCAAATAACTCCAACACTGAACACCATTTAAATCAGAAAGTGTTAAAATTACACTTTGAGAGTGGAAATCAACTCGGAAATGTTTAACACTGAGCAGAGTGCCCCAGGCTTCAGAGGCAGCTGCAACACCGTCCAGCAGCGGGATGAGAGGCTAGTACACCACAAAAAAAGTCCATGTACTCACCGCCCACACAGGGGTAGCTCCCTCCCCTATAAGACCCCTGGTTCACACCTTGCTCGTCTCCCTTTTCACTTCAGCATCTGATGGTACACAGTCCTGAGCGCAAAATTGGAAACAGGGATTATGTCTTCACCCAAGATTTGCTTTGCTTGTGCTTCACCTATGGTGGTGGAGGATGCCCACAACACGTGTTTCATTTGTTTGGGCCCACAGCACCATGGTGAGTTCGATAAATGCTTCGACTGTCTCACGCTTCCCCGGGAGGAGCGTGAGCGGCGGGGTCGCTTTCTTGAGTCTGCTTGCTCCCTCCACACTAGCTCGGGTCTAACGGTGCAGGGAGTGACGGCTCGCCGTAAGCCGATTATGATGATGAGGATGACCAGCGGGTGTTTCTCTCTTTAGGGAGGATGATGATGACGACGTGCCGGCAGGCCATCGGTATCCATTGGACGATCGGCCGGGATTGTTTGAATCGGCGGCAGCCAGGATGGAGTCTCCTCTGCCTCCACAGCAGCCTGCTAGAGCTCCCGTGGTGGAATTACTGCTGGTCTGCTGGTCAGCCAAAGGGGAAGCCTCGGCCCTGTGCTACGGTCCCCAAGATGGAGCCAGTGTTTGCCCACGCTCAGCGGGATTGGCATGCTCTGCTGAGGGCTAAACTGCCGGCAATGGTCCCTTCTGCCTCTTTTTTTGGCCAGGGCAAAGTCGACTGTCGCTCCCTGCTGAGAGGGACAGGGCGACGACCAGTTTTCTGAATGTTATGCTGGCGCGGCTCAGGTGGTCGCACTAGCTAACAATATGGTGTTCCTGGCAGGGTCTATGGATCGCCTAATGCATCAGCAGACGTAGCTCCTGGAGTTGGAGATCACCGAGGCCCAGACTACCGCGGCTGCTTTCCTTCGGATGTCCCAGGCATTGGCGATCATGGGTGGTCGCTCTATGTGTGTGGCGCAGGTAGGCCACAGACACCTGTGGTTAGGTTTGTCCTCCATGCGGGAGAGGGAGCAGTGTATACTTCTTTCTTTTGACAGAGTCGCTGTTTGGCCTGGACATCTGGGCTATGGTCGAGCGACTAGAGAGCACCAGGAGGGCGTCTAAACATCTTGGATCGCATCTGCCTCCCCCTTGCCAGCGGCAGCAGCAGCAGCAGCAGCAGAGTCGCCGCCGTTACCACACCAGGGACGGGTCCGGAGGAATGGCGGTTGGTGGATCGGCTCAGCAAGGGCAGGCGTCTTCCGGTGGGCTGGCTAGCCATGATCGTGGCAGAGGCAGGGATGTCTGGCCTGTGTGTGATTCGGGTGTCGGACACGGGCAGCAACGTCACCAACCACAGCAATTACCTTCCTTTTTTAATAAAAAGCGTAAATGGTGTACGGTATCTGAGAGATTTTTTTCTAGTACTGATGACTCTGACACACAGGTTAGGTCAGAGGTTAGAGATCGTAGCCATGACTTTGTTCGGGAGGGGTTTTTCTCCCCGTATTTCCTGGTACCAAAGAAATTGGGAGGCCTGAGGCCTATCCTGGACGTGCGCGCTTTGAACGATTACATTGCCCTCAGACCATTTTGCATGCTGACAGTCAGACAGCTTTTGGAATGCATCCAGCCAGGCGATTGGATGACATCAATAGATCTGACCAATGCTTACTTCCACATCCCCATTCTACAGCATCACAGGAAGTACCTGCGTTTCGCAATAGGGGAACAGTGCTACCAATTTTGTTGCCTCCCGTTCGGTTACTCCCTGTCCCCACGCACATTCTCGAAGTGTGTGGAGGAGGCGTTGGCACCACTCAGGGAGCGGGGGATGAGAATCCTGTTCTATATCGACGGCCGATTGATTCTCGCGGCGTCCAGGCCATACCATGCTGGTTATTCAGCACATCAGGCATTTGGGCTTCACCATCAACCCCAGAAGAGCGCCCTTCAGCAGGCGCTTTACTTGGGGCTCATCTTGGACTCCCACGCCATGACCGCACGGCTGTCAGAGGCACAGGTGGAGGCAATTTAGCAGTTGGCTCGTCGAGTGTTGTGCACGACCACGAGCTCAGCAGGCGACGTTGTGTCACTCCTCGGGATGATGTCAGCAGCCCACTCGGTGGTGCGTCTGGGGTTGCTACACACAAGGAATCTGCAGCGCTGGTTTGTGAGGCTTCGGTTGCATCCTCGTCAGGAGAGGCAACACAAGCTTCACGTCCCGGCTCTGGCCCGAAGAGATGTAATGTTTTGGTTTTCACCTGGTCATCTCCACCAGGGGGTGCAAATCAGGCCTCCTTGGCCGGTTGGGGCGGTACCTTCAACTAGGCCAGTGTGGGGGACGTGTGGTCAAGCCCTGTGGACAACCGCCACATCAATCTACTGGAGCTCACAGCAGTACAGAAGGTGCTACTCCACTTCGCCTCGCAGCTGAGAGGGAGACACGTCTTGATTCCTTCAGACACCACCACAGCGGTGGCCTACCTCAACACACAAGGGGGGGTCCGAGCCCCGGCTCTGCACAGGATGGCAGCCTCCATCTTAACTTGGGCGGACCACCATCTGTGCTCGTTAAGAGCCCGTTATGTGGCAGAGGTTTGGTCATCCAGTGGCCGACCTCTTTGCAAGCAGAGAGAATGCCCAGTGCTGGCTATGGTTCTCCCTGAGGCAGACGGACTGTCCTCCCTTGGGGGTGGACACGCTGGCTCATCCAGTGTGGCCCACCAGCCTATTGTATGCCTTCCCGCCTTTGCGTCTGATGATGCCTTTGCTCCACCGGGTCCGGACACAGCATCTGACGGTTATAGTCGTGGCACCAGAGAGTCAGGGAGCCAGATGGTTCCCGGATCTAGTTCAACTGGCAGAGGCAGGCCCGTGGCCGCTTCCGGATCTGCCCACGGCATTGTGTCAGGCAGGAGGAGCCCTCCTTTCGCATCTGGTTCTGGGATGGCGCCTCATGGTATGGAGGTTGAGAGGGTGAGACTAAGCGGCTTGGGCTTTCCAGCTGCCATTGTTTTTACAATCCAGAACGCATGTGCCCCGTCTACTTCCAGGGCATACGCGTCACGGTGGCGTGTGTTCACGGCATGGTGTGAGGCTAAGGGCCTGGAACCAAGCTCGTGCCCTCTGCAGGATATTCTGGGGTTTCTGAACACCTTATGTCAGAATGTGCAGCAAGGATTTAGCAAGGGAAAAATAAAAATAAAATCGTTTTACTTTTACCTCAGGAACACATCAAATGTTCCCACAGGGATCAATACAGTTTCATCTAATCTGATTTCAGTATGTGCAATAATGTGCAGTTGCCCAAAATGACTAAACTGAATGCTGTTGATATTTCTCTTTTATAACAGTGAAATATGAATTCACACACCACAGTTTTCACCACTGCAATACGGGCACTGACAGGCAAAATGTTACATGGGATTCCTGTGAATTGGTTGACTCTGTAACAATGCCTATTGGCAGCTGAAGAGGCAGACGTCCATAAATAGCATGATATGTTAATGCCTGTGTATGGTAATAGAGATGGTCTGCCTCTGAAGTGAGGAGAGGCGTGATCTCTCTGCTGGGCTGGGAATCTGAGAGAACTCAGTTATATTCCTGTGTTACGTCCGCTGACTTTCCACTGGCCTCTCTTTGGAAGAAAGCCGTCTGTCTCACTGTGTTTCAGGTCTGCCGTGACCCTCTCTGAGTGTCTGGATCACCCACACCTGAACTTGATTTGATCATCAGTGGAGCTATATATCAACCCCCACAACCAATACTCCTTGCCATTGGTTACTGAGCTGTTTCTGGCGCTCGCTCAGTTGTTTTTGAGCTTGATGCAACTCTGTGTTATTGATAGCGCCCTGATACAGTGCCCCCTTTTCTCCTTTTTGTTGCTCGTTAGGGAGCTTCATGTTTTTCTGTTTGATTCTGTAGACCAATGGGGCTTTTTATTTTCTAGTTAGTGCGGGTTCTTTATTTATTATTTTGTCCTTGGAGACCCTGATGCCTTATTTGCTTCCATTTGCGCAGTTAATCATTTTTCTGTGAATAAATGTTAAAAGTGTTTCAGCAGCCTTTTGTTGATGTTCTGGTTCTGTTATGTTTCTCCCTGTGTTCCCCTAGACATTAAATAAAGGTTGTAACATCCTGTCTGTAGTATTTCACAGTGAAATATGGGACCTCACTGTGGCCTGTGGTATATTTTAACTCATGTTCATTCCTTATACTGTGTCTGAAGAACACTGCATGTAGGGGGTGGCTGTGGTCCAGAGGGTGGTGCGGTTGTCCATCAACCCCAGGGTTGGTGGTTCGATCCCGGCTCCTCCTGTCCACATGTCAAAGTGTCCTTGGGCAAGACACTGAACCCTAAGTTGCCCCCCGGTGGAGGCCAGCATGGCAGCTGTGTTCCCATTGGTGTGTGATTGGGTGAATTAGACTACTGTTAAAAAGCTTAGATTACTGTACAGTGCTTTGGGAACCGTTTCAACGGTTGAAAAGCGCTATATAAGTAAAAGTCCATTTACCATAGTTTATTGCTGTGATGTTTGTATACTATATTAAGAAACATTTGCTTTTATGAGCAAATTGAAAGGATTGGAGTACAAAATGACATCATAGCAAGTTAACTAAATATTTGGGACTTGAGTTTCAATTTAGTTCTTCAAAAAAACAAACTAAAACTAAGCACAGACTGTATACTAGGAGACTTTGTAATTGAGTGTTTTTAGAATTGACAAAATACTTTTATGGATCGTTTAGTCTGTTTTTAGCATTTGATCTTAAAGCATGGTACAGGAACCTAAAAGTCAACAGCAAACTAATAGAATATTAGTTTATTAAGGTAGCCAGTAAGATTAACAGTGAGCAGGAGTCCACATGTTTAATAGAAGAGTCTGACAAAAGACAAACACTACATGTCACTAACCCTAACCCTAACATTACGAGAAGAAGGACATCAAATCACACACAACTACAAAAATGCCAAGAATAACACAGTAAAGGAGAAAACGTATTTCCACTGTGGTCTGACTGGGTGACATCATACTGTCAATAACACAATTAACCAACACAGTTAATATCTATACCATTATCAGTAAAATCATTCCAAGTAAAGCATAAAAAAATACTTTTTCATAAGCCATAATATGACCTTTTTAAAATTGTGGTGGTTCCTATTTTAACATTAAAGGTAACTTATCCGATTCCTGGCACGACAGGCCCTAGAGCAACAGGTACGTGCAGGTATGTTGGTATTCGACCTCAGCAAGCACAAGTTGGTAACACTACGTCTAATCTGGTGCTCAACAAAGGTGTTCTTCACTCATTGACTGAGTTGGAGCTGTACGGCTCTATCCTGTAAAGGTAACCATCCGGGCTATTGGAATTGCTTTTTCCCCCAACATGCTTTTGTGTTCAGACTCAACCCAGCCCTGACTAAGTTGCTCTGAGTGACCTGTAATATGTTTTTAAGTGTCAGTCCCAGACCGTAATTTTTCCCAGGCTCTTAACTGCCATGCTCTCTCCACACAGATTACTGTGTAACAAACACCCTAAACACTTAATAGAGGGTTTGGCAGAAAAGATCTGACCTTCTGGGTCAATACTGGTTGAGCTAAACTAACCTCTACAGTGCAGCATAGAACAAAAATATGTACATAAGCAGCCCCTTCCCCTATTAATGCATCCATTATCACGTCTGTACAAATAACTGAATCAACAAGTAAACACATGCATCTGCAGTGATTATTTGGGTCAGTAATTAAGTGTTTGTTATAAACACTTAATTACTGATGACCCTAATAATTTAAGAAAGTCTGCACAATTTGAAATTGCAGCATATTTCAGTCCTTTTTTCTCAACATACTGTAATTGTAATGTTTCGAGGGAAATGGCAGACTTGAACCCAAAAGCACGACACAGAGAGCAATCAATGTAATAAGAAACTTCAGCTTTGCACAGTTTAAAGGCAGGCAGGGGACACAACCAGAAGAAACAAGGGACAGGCAGGGGAATCTAAAGTCAAAAGATCAGGCAAAAGGTCTGAACAGGCAGGTCAGGTAAACAGGCCATCAGAATACTGAAAAGCCAGGCTACACTAGACAGTCTGGCAGCAAATGAGTGAAACTGGGCCAGTATAAGTACTGAGGGACGAGTGAGGGAATGAGATGCAGATGAGAAGGTGGGCGGGGAAGCTCAGGTGAGGTGAATGGCAGGAAAGGGGTCACTGCAGGGCAGGAGGGACTGGCAGGATCTGAAACGACAGGAGAGTTGATATGGCAAGATAAACAGAACAGAAAATATGGACTTGACTAGGGGCTGGCTGGAGTCGTGACAGTAATTACTGTGTGTACAGTAATAGTTTACTGTTGACTGAATAAATAAATCCTGCTTAAGGAAGCTAAGCTTGAACACTAGTGAAGTGTACATCACACAGCCATGCACATACTATACATATTACTATACATATTGTAGTTCATGTAATAAGTTCAGTTTTACAAGACAGCAGTATTTCACCTCAGCACCATGTATCTTTTAGAGTGTCTGATGGTTTGAGGGAGCGCTGTTTATGATGTTATGCTGAAAGAATATAGTCTGGTTCAGACATGCCCATGTTCTACATTGCTGACCAGGAGAACATAATACACTTTTTTTTCTCCATTCTCTTTCATCAGTATTGTGTTGCGTGGCCTTTAGAAAGCTTAAAAGACATCACGATTATGACATCACACTAGTGTGTCTCACTAGACCACAGCATTTAAACATCATTACTTTATGTCTTTAATGTCAGTGTTGTAAGTAATAGTTCATCATACTTACATGTACATATTATCAGTTCTACACCCTAACATTGCAACTATTAATTAAATACACCCTATTCCACATCAGACTGTTGTATTACTATTTATAGCTGCATAAATACAAAATGTATGCATACAAAAAACAAAATTACAAGCCACTTGTAATTTTGTTTTTCTACTTCAGTAGAAGTGATTGACACTGCGAGGTCCACATCTGACATGAATTAGTTGGTCTGCTTGGGGCAAGAAACACCTCACCAACAATGCTGAGCATCTGTTGCCATAGCGACTGTCAAAGTAGATATGATAGCCACCCATTCTCACCGATATGAGAGCGAACAAATAAAATAAAGATCCTGCTGCTGAAGCAGAGAGGCTGATGGACCATCCGTGAAACCTCTAAAGTAATACTTACAACTTTAACCTGATTCCATCAATTCTCATTCACTGTACTGTATGTAGTGAGGCTGTGATGGCTCCATATGGACAAAACAATCGTTCCTGGCTGTTTTGTAGATGGATGGAAAAGCAGCTTCTCAAAAGTCTTCAGAGAGGTATTTGGAGATCCAGACACACTGTTTTCCATCAGCATCGCTAAAGCCAGAAGGAGCAATTATCTCATGCAGGGATTGAGGATTTCCTTAACACTGATTCATGAGATCATTTCTCAGACCAAGGCGATTGTTTAAAGCAATCAAGTGCACTGGAAAGTACTTCAGGCTTTGGACAACACATTCTGCATTCTTAGATGAGATAGGTCGAGACCAACTAATTCATGTCAGATGTGGACCTCGCAGTGTCAATCACTTCTACTGAAGTAGAAAAACAAAATTACAAGTGGCTTGTAATTTTGTTTTTTGTATGCATACATTTTGTATTTATGCAGCTATAAATAGTAATACAACAGTCTGATGTGGAATAGGGTGTATTTAATTAATAGTTGCAATGTTAGGGTGTAGAACTGATAATATGTACATGTAAGTATGATGAACTATTACTTACAACACTGACATTAAAGACATAAAGTAATGATGTTTAAATGCTGTGGTCTAGTGAGACACACTAGTGTGATGTCATAATCGTGATGTCTTTTAAGCTTTCTAAAGGCCACGCAACACAATACTGATGAAAGAGAATGGAGAAAAAAAAGTGTATTATGTTCTCCTGGTCAGCAATGTAGAACATGGGCATGTCTGAACCAGACTATATTCTTTCAGCATAACATCATAAACAGCGCTCCCTCAAACCATCAGACACTCTAAAAGATACATGGTGCTGAGGTGAAATACTGCTGTCTTGTAAAACTGAACTTATTACATGAACTACAATATGTATAGTAATATGTACAGTATAGTATGTGCATGGCTGTGTGATGCACACTTCACTAGTGTTCAAGCTTAAGCAGGATTTATTTATTCAGTCAACAGTAAACTATTACTGTACACACAGTAATTACTGTCACGACTCCAGCCAGCCCCTAGTCAAGTCCATATTTTCTGTTCTGTTTATCTTGCCATATCAACTCTCCTGTCGTTTCAGATCCAGCAGATCCAGATTACAGCAAGATGTGATAGTTTAAATCAGGGTTTCTCAACCTTTTGTAACTTAAGGCCCACTTCTGATTGTTGAACATTTCCGAGGACCATCTTCACAAATAAAGGAGAAAAAAAAGATGTTTTGTGTTTAAGTGTCTCTGGAGCTTCGATGGTTTTAGCGCCTCATTTGACAGGATTTCGCCACATTCAACACCCTGTGCTGTCATTATGATTCCAAATTTAATGGATTCAGGGTCATATTTCCTCACCACATGCTTTGGAGCTTTTACTGGCGCAGGGTTGTCTCCCACATCACTTTTTCATTTCAAAAACCGATCCATTTTGTGTCACTGCATCTGAACGTTACCTTAGGGAATGTTAGCTAGCTAACAGCGGCAAAACACGTTTGTCTCAACCTGATGATGTGTGGTGATATTGAAACGTAACTGGTCATTGAAATTATGCATTTTAATTTGAAGTTTTTCATTTATGTGAATTCTTGTGAGCACACTAGCTTTGTAAATTATAATCTCACCATCTGACATTACCACTGCTTCCGCGGCCCACTAGATGGTGCTCTGAGGCCCACCATTGGGCCCCTGCCCACTGGTTGAGAAAGGCTGGTTTAAATGACCTTAAAGCCTGCATAGAATGAGTTCAGTTTTGCAGTATTAAAGTTTAGACATCCAGATATTGCTGCCTAGTCTGTAATGTTCATTTTTGACTGGTAACAGTTATCTAAAGCCCAAAACCCATCAGCTATCGTCTAACGATGATTTGAATGCAGATACACTTTAAAAAAAGCTAATAAACTAATCTCTAGGCTTCTGAGATTGATAAAAAGCTAAATCGTCATCAGACAATAGCAGATGGGTTCTGAGATTGCATGTCAGCCAATAAGTTCCGCCTCTTTTGCTCTCCACACAGACTGTTTACCTGCATGCAACCAAAGCTTGCTCAAATGTGATTGGTCAATATTGCTCGGACTACCAACAGAAACCAGAACACTTCTGATACCAAAATCTTGTCCCTTGCCTACAGAAGCTGCATATGAATGCAGTTATCTCCTTACAGAGATTACCTAAAGCCTGTGACTGAATATCCAGAACTGTATAGTGAGTTCAATCATATACAAACTGACTCATAATAAAGTAGTTATACAGCAAAATGCTCTGTGGGCTAAAAATCATCCATAAATTCTGTTTTCTGAGAGGCATCACAACATCATTTGTTGTGTTTATGTAATAACGAGACATCAGACAGGAAGACAGTTGACAGGAGTTATATATGAGTCTTGGCAACATTTGTTTGGTTTTGAGCTTATCCATACCCATGATGTATACGTTTTAATCTAATAATGATCTGATGACTGAACTTGTCATGATTTTATCTTCATCACACTAATATTCCTTCGGTCGTTGTGATTGCAGTGCAGTCATTTCAGACGCTGCTATTCCTCACCTTTTCTTGTTTTTTAGAATCTTACTTCTGTTGTTAAAACAGATTAATGAGTATGTTGTTTTATAGATTTTGTGTAATAACGATAAAGTTTCATGTTAAGATAAAGTGATGTGTTGTTACAACAAGAAAAGTGTCTTGTTAAAACTAAATCATTTTGTAGCTAGGAATGATGAAAAGAAACTTCTGAGTGAGGTTACTAGGCAACCAGTGGCACTCTAGGAAATCAGTGGCCTGGGCAAGTTGCAGCATATAACTCCCTGTAAAAGCACAACTAGATTTTTTTACATTTGTGTTTGTGTACGGATTAAACTAACAAAATAAGTACCTTTAGACAGAGCCAGGCTAGCTGTTTCCCCCTGCTTCCGATCTTTATGCTAAGCTAAAAGCTGTGTCAGACTACAGGAGTTTTAAAATCCTAACCAAGTTTGAAATCAGGTTGCATTCTTAGCTTCATATTTACCTTACCGGCATGAGAGTGGTATCACTCTTCTCATCTACCTCTTGCCAAAAAGGGAATAAGCGTATTTCCCAAAATGTCAAACCACTACTTTAATGGAAACCGGAGCAGTGAGTGCAAGGACAATGATAAAAGTTAAGTACAAATGACAAGTGTTTGATAAGAAGTTGTATAATTCTCATCTTGTGGAATGTTGTTCCAAAAACAGCCTTTTTGGATTTTTTTGCTGATTCTGCCCTACAAATCCTACAAAGAATAGCTAAGTAATTCTCATGTCAGTTAATAGGATGCACTCATTTATATTTGTGAAGAAACCTAAAGGCCAAAGGTGACATATTGTGTCACAAAGACAAGCTACTGTAGCTGGCCGCCCCAGCCACCATCGTCCAGTCACAAACCTTCCTCAGCACCATATCATTCGGAATGACCTACAAGTCACATTAATGCATGTGTTCGTTTCAATGTACAGTATTTAACATGTCAGTTTATACAGGAAGAAATGCTGAAGATAACTCAGTGTGTTATTATAATTAGACCTACACCTTAGGCAGACTTTAGGTAGATGTTCTTTTGCTTATTGTGAGGGAGACGCTTTGAATTGTGTTGACCTATTATTCGTTTTTAGAAGACAGTTTCATTCAGACACCTCTGTTGTTGTCTGTGGGGACAGTGCTCATATTTCATATTGTAAAGCAGATATAGTGCTCGCTATGCTTGCATTATTTTGACTGACAATGGAGCTGCACCTACTCTGTGTCTAAATCCTATAAGGCTTACGATCGTTGGACTGCTGACTGGAAGACTCAGGAGAGACAGACTACAATTTATTTCCACTCAGACAATGCCTCTCAGTTTTCCATCTGCTCAGCCTGATGTAAACATCATCTGATTTCCAGAGCCAGGCAGTGATCTCATGAAACGCTGCCTTTATGGTTGTTTGCCTTGCCATCCTTCAAGCCCTCTGGTTCCTCATGCAGTATACATGTCATCAGTGGATAAGAGCCTGTGTACTGACTAGTCTCCTCTTTTTCAGGCTGAAATATAAAGCAGTAGACATCAGTTCAATTCAGGCTCAGGATAGCTCTGTTGTACATTAGCCACATTGAGGCATACGGCCAGTTCTCAGCGACAACAGCAAGCTTGAAAGTGAGCTGCATGTTCATCTGTCAATAGGTTTCATGGTGAAAAGATCACAGGGCTTCGGCAGTCACAAATTACAGGAGGAAGTATAAACTGCAAACGGAATTTATTTAGTGTCTGATTCGATTAAAGCAACTGTGTTCCGATTTATTTTTTGTGATCACAACAGCATTAAAATTACTCTGATGCCTTAAGTTTTTGTTTGTAGAAGACAATCATAGTCAAAACTGTGCTGTCAATGAGTTGCTTTAAACCAATTCATCTCAGTGTCCTCAGGTCAAATCTAGTCTTTTTAATACTACCACTGGGGGGCACCAAAGTCAGAATTAAAAAAATTCTACACATAGTGGCTTTAAAGGTTCCCTGAAATGGTATCATTACATCCTTAAAGCAGCACCAATGCCTTTTTTATATGAACAGTGGGTCAAATGACTATGTGTAATGTGAGTTTTAGCATCTGGCAGCTTATCGTTTTGGATATTTTTCTCAGGAGTTGGTTTGGATCAAAACAGAGCTAAAAGGAGAGTGAATACTGGACTGATATTCTTCAGGTAGCTAAAAACGGGACTCCAAATTAATGCTAATATTGATACTGGATGACTGAGCAATAGTTTTCTAACTATTTAACCATATCACCATATAAGGTCATTATATCAAACATTTCATTCAGCTTGTTCTACTCCCGAGTGGCCATGAAAAACAAAACAAAAAAATTAATGCAGCTTTAAGATGATGTAATTCCTGTTGGAACAGGCTGTTGACACTGAATATTTAACAGTTAGGGACAAATCTTAAGTGTGAACTTAAGATTTAATATATCTTAAGAATCCACAATATCCTACAATAAAACAAGATGCGATTCTACTTTTATTCTTTTGATATGCATAGTGAAACATGTGCCACTAAGTTGTTTTAGCAGACTTCATCATTACCATACTCACATAAAGCCCTCAGCTGAGGAAAGCCTCATCTTAGTGTCTGCTCCTCCATCCCTGCAGATAACAAGATATAAATCCCATTTAAAGGCTTTATTTGCGAGTGAACAAAATTATACTCATACATTCCTACACAACATATAGGCCACACAAATTCAAATACAGTACTGTTTGTAAGGGCCGGACTATGGCTAAATAAGTCCTTATTTTGATGTTTTTCGGTATGTTCTTAGCTTATATATTTGGCATTACACTGCACAGCTGTTATAGGCTACCATCACTTCTACAATAATAAAAAGCATTCTCATTACCTCTATAGCTTATACTACATATTTGTGTATCATGATGTGATTTAATATTATTTCTGGCCTACATGATTCAGGTTTTAATAAAGTTATTGTTTTACGCATTCATAATAATTTTTTTTTAGTCTGCAATTGAAAAAAACTACACCCTAACACAGCCAGGCAACTGGATGACATCCATAGACCTGACTGATGCCTACTTCCACGGTCCCATCCTGCAGCATCACAGGAAGTACCTGTGCTTCGCCATGGGCGGGCAATGCTATCAATTCTATCGCCTCCCGTTTGGATACTCCATGTCCCCACGCACATTCTCATTGTGTGGAGGAGGCATTGGCACCACTCAGGGAGAGGGGTGTGAGAATCCTGAACTATGTCAACGACTGGTTGATTCTCACGGTGTCCAGGCAAGAGGTGGAGGCCCCTCCTTGGTATGATGTCAGCAGCCCACCCAGTGGTGCGTCTTGGGCTGTTGCACATGAGGAATCTACAGCGCTGGTTTGTGCGGCTCTGGCTGCACCCATGCTGAGACAGGTGGCACCAGCTCTGCATCCCGGCTCTGGCACGGGG
>LKNJ01003628.1:16083-52777 GCA_002120245.1 Maccullochella peelii
ACCTTCAACCAGGCCAGTGTGGGGGGAAGTGTGGCCGAGTTCCCCGGACAACCCCCACTTCAATCTGCTGGAGCTCGCAGCGGTGCAGAAGGTGCTGCACCACTTTGCCCCGCAGCTGAAGGAGGCATGTCTTGGTACGGTCAGACAATACCACTGCAGTAGCCTACCTCAACAGACAAGGGGGTGTCCGATCCCCGGTTCTGCACAGGCTGGCGACCTCCATCTTGACCGGGGCAGACTGCCACCTGTGTGCCCTGAAGGCCCGTTATGTGCCAGCGTCCCTGTACTTGGGGTTGGACAGGATGTCCAGGGGAGGTCCAGTTGAGGAGGACTGGGGCCTCTCCTTGGACGGGGCGTTGCATATCTGGCAGTGGTTTGGATGACGGTTGCCAACCAGTTTGTGAGCAGAGAGAATGTCCAGTGCCACCTGTGGTTCTCCCTGAGGCCGACAGATGCCTCCTGCATGCCTTCCCACCCTGTCTGATGATGCCGTTGCTCCACCGGGTTCGGACACAGCATCTGGCGATGATAGTCATGGCACCAGAGAGTCCAGGAGCCAGGTGGTTGGTGGTGCACGTGGTGCACGTGCCCCGTCCACTTCCAAGGCATACGCGTCACGTTGGCGGGTGTTTACTATCACGAGGCTCGACAGACCAGGAATTGAATCCACATGCACGACCAGAAGACAGAGTGAAGTAGGAACAGTCTTTTACTCTCGAAAAGGCTTGTACAAAAGACAGTCCAAAGGCAAACAAATCCGACAGGGAGCAAGCAGGGGAAACAATCCAGAAAACAGGCGAGATCATACACAGGTAAACTTATACAGGACTTGGTAAAATGCTAGGACGCTAGACACAGAAGTGCTAATACGAACTGGCACAGAACAAACGAAACCCACAGGTATATATACCCACACAGAAGCTAATGGATAATGACTGATGGGATGCAGGTGGGAAATAAAACTGGCGGGAAACAGACAAAACCAGGAAGTAAAAACTAGACACTACAACAGACTGAGTTTATCAAAATAAAGCTCTAGGACCCAGGGTGGGGTGTAACATTTACGGCCTGGTGTGAGGCTAGGGGCCTCGAACAACTATAGGATGCACTGCCAGGAAATATGGTACAGACATTTCTTCTCTTGGGCTGTTAGGGAGAGGGAGGATGCATGTGGGGGGCAGGTATATATGTCTATGCAAAACATTTGAATAATTTGAGTCATTTTATTCGGCATTTGCCAATAAGGATTTGTTCACAAAAAACCTTTCGTCTACTGCCATCATCACATCAACATTTAATTTGTCTAATAGTTTAGTTTATGAACTACCTGCAACACATCAGCATGTTAATGTTCTTTTTTTGTGAGCGTGTTAGCATGCTGACATTAGCTCAAATCACCAACATGTCTCAAAGAGCTCTACTATACGTGTAGGCCCCATATACACTTGTTACTTTATGAATCCCCTTAGGGATTAATACACAGGCCCGACCACATGCAGTTTTATAAGAAGCAGACTAGCAGG
Organism: Maccullochella peelii; assembly: GCA_002120245.1. Lineage (NCBI taxonomy): Eukaryota > Metazoa > Chordata > Actinopteri > Centrarchiformes > Percichthyidae > Maccullochella > Maccullochella peelii. The sequence continues at coordinate 17,607 of LKNJ01003628.1, forward strand.
ACAGAAAGATCCAGTAGCTGAAGAGGCAGGAGGGAGAGATGTCCCTTAGTTTGTTGCCGAATTAAGATGTACAGTACCAGATTCATGCCAGTCTAAAGACGTTTGTAGACTCTGCTGCAACTACAAAAGTTAAGCAAAGTGAATTTAGCTTCCTCCCCTTTAGCCCTCAGCAGATGTTGGCAAATAAATGTGGACAATTCATGCTGTGTACTGTACGTTTGTGCTCTTTTTCTAAAATAGATAAGCCTGATGATGACAGTATCTACTGTACAACAGAAATGCCTTGGCCATTCAATAATAGTTGCATTGGGATATTCAAAAATTTTAAATGCCTTCTTTCTTAATGCAATTCCATTCCTGAAAATGATTTCAGATCCAAAACCATAATTACAGGCTCATACTCAAGTGTTTTATATCCAGTTCTTTATTCTTTCAGCATTCCTTTGGTTAAATCTGTGTTCAAAGATGAATCATAAAGCTAAACATAATAAGGCTGAGTCCTCTCAAATCCTTTCAAAGCACATTTGAGATGAAAACTGTTAAAGCCAAGTGGTCAGTCTGTGATCTGTGAGTCATGCTGCCGGGCCTGATGCTAGCGCAGTGGGAAGTGGTAATGAAAAGGTATATTGTGTGTTTGATTTTGTGCGAGTGTGTGTGTGTGTGTGATCTGAGCAGGATTAGAGAGGATTTGTGTTACTGCGCCACAGAGCCTCAGTATGACATAAACCTGAGGGACATCTCCCAATGAAAATCAATCACTCAAACAATAATCAACACGGCTGAAGTTCTGCACTGCAGCGAGGTGTTGGTGTTGTTCAAAATAATCCATAAAATGGCTCAGCTTCCTGCTAACAGCCCCCTCCTTCATTTATCACTCACTGACCATTTTGCGTGGGACCGTGCCGTGATTGATTGTGTTTATGTTTGGAGCCCGCCTTGTGACTGATGAAGTGAAATGTGTGTGTACCATTCTGTTGTGAACGAGAGTCGTGTTCATGCTGTCGTCCTCCGCTGCACACAGAGGGAGCTGTGCAGGTGGAGCTGCGCTGAGCCAGAGCTTCAGCCGAATTTCAGCTGTCTGTTCAAACACCCCTTAATGGAAACCATTTAGATTCAGCTGATTCACCCAACTGAACATCTGGTCACATCTGGTGACTACTCCACCCATAGAGAGTAACAGGTCATAATTTAGGAATTCAAATGGACTCAGGTAGACACAGTGTGTGAGTTCACCACCCGGAGAAGGCTGGTTTCACAGAGGCTGGGAGGACTACGTCCACACTAAGCAGGCTAAATGTGAAAAGGCAAGTGCCTGGGGCCTCCAACTAAAAGGGGCCCCTAACAGCGATAGATTTATTATGATGTTTAGATATGAAACATATACATTATGTTCTACTCTGCAGTGACTTACAAAATGCCCCTTCTTTTATCATTTTCAATGTACTGTTAACTAGTGTGAATGTTTGTCTGTCTCTATGTGTCAGCCCTGTGATTGACTGGCGACCAGTCCAGGGTGTACCCCGCCTCTCATCCAGTGTCAGCTGGGATAGGCTCCAGCCCCCCCACTACCCTCTGAGGATAAGCGGTATGGATCATTTTAACTACCTAAAGTATTGCTGGGTAGTTTATTCTATAATGATGCATCATATTTTATCAGTTGACATATTTAGTATCTAAAATCTCAATCTACAAATGTTGTGCTGTAGAAGTATAAAGTATTACATGGAATTGACTCCTTAAAGTACAAGAACCTCACTTGAGTAAATACATTTTAAGTATTTTTCACTGGACCAGCCAGTGAAAAGTAACTAAATTCATTCTATTTCTTCTATTTCAGAGGGATAAAATGTAGCTGTTATTCTGCAGCTGTTTACTTTTCAGACTCATATTTTACACACAAAATATATAATCAAGTCAAAAATGATGCAATATTATAGACACTGGACTATCCAGCAGTATATAACATAGTTAAAATGAGCTCCACCTTGAAAAGGCTTTAAGTAAATATGTAATGTACATTTTGTTGATAATACTTCTGTACTGTAAAGATTTTATGTCTGAGCAGACACCTCACCACTTTCCAAAACCTTTGTTTTCCCAGTCCACACTAAAATGCAAAAGTGGGATGAAGCATTCCACACAGACCAAGGTGGTTAAAATGAGTATGCCTGACAGACTTGCTACAAGGGCACAAGTGCAAATGGTTATGTCTTGCTGCCATTTGGGATCACCAACATGCAAAGTGTTCTAAAGCAATTTTAATACGGTCAAATGTTGTCAAGTAGTCCTGCAGCATGGTGAAGGTTAGTGAGATGTAATGCTGCAGCAGCCTGAGGTGATCTTCAAACTGAGTCACATATGAGGCTGAAACAGGCAGTAAGTAGTGAAGTAAACCGTGCAGTGGAAGGTGACTGAGGACTGAGATGGAATAATTTGTGGCTAAAGTACAAGCTGCCATATTGGTTGAATGTGAGGATTCAATATTTTCTCAGATATCATGTGAGCATTGTATTAAAACGTATTCAATCTTGAGCTCAGTGTTTCACCACACACACCTTCTACACCGCCCTTCACTGATGCCAGTATGAGTAAATGCACAGTAGATACATAGACACACAGGAGAAGGCGCTCGCATAGAGAACAGGCCAAAGAGTGAATTGTGTTAAACATTTGTTTTAATTAAGAGTACTAGGCCCTGCTTAAATTATTTATTGCATGCGCCCTGACACATGTCTTTCCTTTTTTTTCGGAAAATGAATGTGTCTAGGGGCTACAGATTTTCTTTTTCTGAAATATTTTTGCATTCCCCCTGATCGATAGGAACAGTTAGTGTGTTGGTTCAGTCCAGTCCATAATACACTGCCAGTTTAAGGAAACACTCTGCAGATATTAGAGAGATGATGTGACACTTGCATATGCATTTATGTGTCATTCCTCCTTTCAAAAGGCAGAGCTCTGACAGTGTACAGCCTCTGGCTGTGAGCGCAGCTGATCTGCCTGGCTCTGCTGGCTGAAGCTGTGGCTGTGGACCTGGTTATTGCTTGGACTACGGCTGCAGTTGTGGTTGAGTCTATGATGCAATGGATATACTGTATGTCTAAGGTATCTGTACTGTGACTACTCTTTACTGCTCCTATTAACATTAGCCAAGAAAGCCACATGGGATTTGAACGTGTGGTGCTAATATCAGATATGACAGACGTCAGACATTACCAACCCATTATTCTGCCCCCCCAAAAAATTTTAAAATGAAGAAATACAAGCTGGATTTGGTTTGCCTTTGAGGATGTAAATCCCCTGTGTTCAAGTATGTGTGTCTTATTTATGGGTTTATTTAGAAAGTTACTTGATTGTTTTCCAAAGAGTATTTGTCCCAGTTCTGCTACAGCGCTGTTACTTCCTGCCCAGGGGGGCCTTCCCATCGCTCCCCTCACGTTATTTTAGTGCATACTCACTGAAATACTTGAAGTACAACTCTACCTCACTTGATAGAGCCCAGTACCAGATGGTCAGCTGCTATTAGGCTAGACAGTGAAAAGTCTAAGCAGCGGGGCTGCTTAAGAAAGCTGCTCAAATCACTGATGCCATTCTTGGGGTGCAAAAACAGAGGGAGCTGGGCTTGAAATAAGTCAACTGAGATTAAAAAATAAAATAAAAACTTAGAGACAAAACAAAACTCAGGACCAACTCAGTATGCAATGATAATGTTCTCTATGGAGGAAACTAAGATGATAATTCTTGATATGAACAAATGAGTATTTAAAAATTTGCAGGACAAACTTTGATAGTTGGTAGTTTGTTATTTTACTGATGCTAGTGAAGGGCATCGTATCTGTGCTTGATAGAGTGATAGTCTTATTGATGATGAAAGTGACTGATATGTGAAATGATCTGTCGTGTGTAGAATGTATGTTTATTTTATGTCAGGCACATTTTAATACTCCACAGTAAGTAACAAAATATCCAAACAAAGGTTTGTTTTTATGGTGGTACAGTGGTGCAGTGGATAACACTGTCGCCTGAGGGTTCGAACCCACCAGCTGGCTGGAGCATTTGCATGTTCTCCTCGTGCCTGTGGGTTTTCTCCGGGTACTCCGACTTCCTCCCACAATCCAAAGACATGCAAGTTAGGTTAACTGACGACTCTAAATCGCCCGTAGCGTCAATGGTTGTCTGTCTCTATGTGTCAGCCCTGTGATTGACTGGCGACCAGTCCAGGGTGTACCCCGCCTCTCGCCCAATGTCAGCTGGGATAGGCTCCAGACCCCCATGACCCTCTCAAGATAAGCAGATATAGATAATGGATGGAGGTTAATTTTTTTTATTTATTTTTTGTTTAGTGTTTAAAGGCCATGCTACAGTCCCCCACACATGTGTAATAACTTAGTCCTGGGGATGATTTTGAGAATCGTTACAAGTAAATAAGTAGATACAACAGATTAAAGACAAGAATGTTACTGACAGGTGTCCATGGTTCTTGCTACATGCTTCCTCATCTAGGCTTCTTCTGCTTGAACAAACTTTAAATTTTCTGGCTATAGCAACTGTAATAATGTCTGTGAGTGGTAAGCCCAAATTGTAGCATCAGAGATTCCCTTTGAGAAGCTATGTTTTGTTCTTCTCCTGTTTTGTGCTGTAAAGCCACCCAATAGATTTCCACTAGATTGATTTACAGCCTTACTTGACGGCTGAATTGAACTATATACCAAGAGGTTCCAACTGCCCTCTCTACACTCATATAACCCAGTTACTTATCCTGAACTACAGTACATGGAATTCCAAGTCCTCACTTCAGCCTGTGAGCTTGTAGATTATTTCAGAAGTTACAGGATGGTAAAAGTGATGAGATGAAGCCATAAAGCAATAGATAAGACATTATACAGAGGGATAAAAATAAGGTCTGAAATTGTCATGGCGTTTAATGTTGTAATAAGTCTCTAAAGTCTGCACTTTCTTTGTAAATGTAAAAGTGTAAATGTTCTATTATAATCATAGAGTCCAGAAAATCCTGCTGATTGTTTCAAGTGTAGTAAACCTGTCTAATCTTGGGCCTAGACATACAGAGCATGCAATATGAATGCCACCGTTCCCTACTTTACAGTCGAGTTCCAACATTACAAAATGAGTAACAAGCATTAGAGGGTTTTAGAAAGTGATTCATGATGGATTGTTCTCTGCACTTACTCTGTATTTAACCAAGCTCAACAGAATACACAGTGCCACAAGGATTACATAACCCATCATGAAATATAGTGCAAGGTCTCAGTGAGGTTTGTGGCCTTGTGAATACATGCAAGGTGACAGAGCAGTACAATGGAATGCTAATGAGGAGCCAGAAACCAGAGCTTAATTCATTCATTCTGCTCTCTGCTAAGTGAGAATATTGAATGTTTTCCCTCTTCTGTCTGCATTTCATTGCTGCATGTCGAAATACACTGAAGGCTGTGGTCTACATTTAAGACAGTGTTCCTACTCTGCCCCCTTGGAGAAGACCTTGCACAAAGTTTAGCATTCCAATGCATGCAGCATATATTTTTGTCTCTACTGAGTATTCTCACACTCGCTGTATTCACAGAACACTTACAGAACACTAGCTTTTATACCAGAAAGCCATGTGTATGGGTAATAAGTCCCTGGGGTGGGTCCTATAGATTTTCAGTAATGGTGCATGACATAAACAAGTTAGCAGAAGCGGTATGTACCATTATGGTTTAGACTGTGTTGCTTGACACACAGTGCAGGCTCTGGTCAATTTGATGTTTGAATGTTATGTTGGCATGTTAAGTTTATCCTTTTCATTGGTCATCTTGATCACTCTCTCTCTCAGATTTCCAAAGCAAGGACAGACTAAAGGTAAGACTAGCATGTTACGTGGAGGCAGGAGAAGGACTCAAGCGCAGACAGACATGGAGGCTCGAGAAGTTTCAAAGATTTATTCGACACAACATTTATTTTTACACGCAGGTTTGGGGAGGGCAGGCAAACAGGCAAACAAGCAGGTTCGGGAGGCAGAAACACGAGGAAAAATCCAACTTAGTATAGAGCACATAGAAAACAGATCACACACTACACAGTAACCAATACAATGACCCGACCAGGAATAAAGGAAAGGGACTGGTATAAGTAGGGAAGGAGCTGACGAAGGAATCAGGGGCAGGTGTGTACTGGGGAACAGGTGTAGATAATCAAAGCCAGAGGAGAAACAAGGGCAGGAACTGAACAGACAGAATAGCCTATACTTCAACATAAAACAGGAACCAGACAAAAACTACGGGACGTGACATAGCATTTCTTGGATCTTCTTTTACTTAGAGGCATGTAGGGTATTGATTATTAAGCTACAGTAGCTAATTCGTTAGCTAATGTAGTGTTTTCAGTCTCGCAATGAAGTTAAACTTACTATATCACTAATATAGCTAACGTAGCTAAGAATGTGATCTAACTAGTTGTCAACTGCAAGCTGAATTTGAAAAGCTTACTTACTGACTTTATGTGTCTGTCTTGGAAATATTTATCTATATAGATGATGTTTTCGTCAGCCCGCAATTTTGTGGGCGATTAAGTCACATGCTTCATGTGCCATACATACCTGTGAAATCTCATGTCTCATATGTCAGATTTATGATGTAGCACGTCTCTTGGTAAAATCTCACTGTCAGAATAAAATGTGTGCTGTAGACCTGGTTCCGTGATTAAAAACTGCATTGAATAGGACCCTTCCTGGTTTAATTTTCCCTGCGCTGACAGGAGAAATGGTGATCATACAACAGTAGAGGAGCCGGTAGAGGAGTGATTACCATCCATTACAAAGCTGAAGAAAATGATAAATAAGGAAATGATCTAAAGTTATGCTTTTCCTCATACAATTTGCCCGTAGCTCTACATGTTCCAGTATAAAAATAACCTTTAGACAGCACTTAACACTAACACCAAAGTGGTCAGACACAGTACATTTCTTTACAGTATATTTTTTTGCTAGTCTCCATAAACTAAGATGAAACACAGCAAGTATCCTCACTCTGATGAACATGTGAAAAGATACTGAATCTTGATAGCAGGGAAATATTCTAAACTAATGAATTTAAAATATTCTATGCAAATGAGACTATGGAGCAACAATGATATAGCAACCCTTCTCACTCCCCAGAAACTAGGCAGATTCAAATTGTAGAAGCATAAAAAACGCAATGAATAGTCTAAAAGTTACAGTTAGCAATGTATTGTCTCTTTAAATTTGAATTAAAAACTTGAAATTTAAATTCTTTTAAACACATGACGCTGAAAGTGGCAGCCATGGCACTCAAGTTTGCAGGCAAGAGGTGTCGGGGTCATCAATCATCAACACCCAGGGATAAATAAGACCTAAGATAAATACCAATGCTTGATTGCAGCATAATGCACTGACTAGACGATGGCCTGTGTAGCCTGTCTGCTGGACTAGCCTAAATGATTTGTTGTAACAAAGCTCTCATTTGTATGGCTGTTTACATGTCAGTAGAGTTAAACTGTCAGAACTATCCATCAAATCCATCAATCAATCAATTAAGTTTATTTTTCACATGTAATCATATAAGGTAAGGGGAGGGGCAGTCTTAGGCAGTGACCACATTTATGATCCTGGTGGCCTGAGGGTAGACCTTCCTGAGCCTCTCAGTGCTGGCCTGGTGTATCTGGTACTTCAGCAGGGAGTAAAGATCGTTAGCTGGGTGGTTGGGCTCGTTACTGATTCTCCTAGCCTTATTCTTTCTTCATCCTTTAGGCAGGGTAGAGCACCGCCTCTTGTATTTCAGCCGAACGAACCACTCTTTGCAGGGTCTTGTGGCCCTGTTCAGTGCTGTTTCTGTACCAGGCAGTGATGTTCCCTGTCAGGATGCTCTTGATGGTGCAGGAGTAGAAATTCCTCAGTATTTGAGGGGCGACCTGGAATTTCCTCAAGCGTCTGAGGAGAAACAGTATCTGCCTTGCCTTTCTCACCACTGAGTCAGATGAGATTAGAGCTATTATAATTGACAATGTCATAAACCATGGTTTATCAATGAGAGAGGCTGGTCTGAGAGTGCAGTCAAATCTGCTACACTCAACAGTAGCATAAATTGTCCCAAAGTTCCAGCAAGCCAATAGGTAAGATGCCTATTCTAAAAGAGCATCTGACTGAACTGCATATTTCAGTAGTACTGTAAATTTAGCAACTGTTACCTCCCACTGGGGGGAGAAAAGGGATTTTCACCATCTCTTCCAGTCACAGTGGTTTACAGTCCATCCCAGGATGGTGTCACTTTTCCTTCCACTTTACTCTCCATTCCTCAACCCCACAGAGGAATTCTTTTCCTCATGGAGATGGAAAGTTTATGACCACCAGCCACATGATCAGATGTCCCTCTTGGACGCAATGATGGATGTCTGGACGTATCTGCAGAAGGTTGCCAGGGATCAGCAAAAAGATCCTTTCCCCGATAGATTGCAAGAGAGGACATAAGGTGTGGTGTGGTGTGTCAATAAAACTGACAAAGCAGGGTTTTGTTGTACTAAACTGTTGATGTTCATTAGATTAAAATGACTTTAATTAGACTAAGCAAAACATTTTAATTTAACAAAAGTCAAATAAATTGCCTTTAAATATTAACAATACATTTTAAATGTATTTGGTCTTCAGATAACACAATCAAGACAGACTAGTCTTCTTGAGTTGACTGAATGGAAATATGACATTCAATTACATTCATTGATGTTACGATTAATTTATTTTTTGAGTGTAGATATCGTCTCATAGAGGAGAAAGGACACAAGGCAGTATCAGTTTTTGCAATGACAATGTGGATATCAGCTTTAGAGTGCTTAAACCTGCAATAACTGATTTTTTTTTTTGGCCACTTGGGGGCAGCGAAAATGTGTTGTGAACACAACACTGACATATCATCACCTTGATATGGCGAACATGTTAGCAAACAGTTACTTATTTACACATCTAACAGTTACGGAGAAACATGATCATTTGTTTGGAGTCTTATTTCTGTCCAGCTGGTGAATGTAAGTCCACTATTCACTCTCTCTCTTCTTTTAGACTCTACCTGAGGAAAATATCTGTCTCTTTAGCTGCTAAATGCTCCACTATGTTCACCAGCTAGTTGCTAACTGTGTCCGTCTTCTGTTTCCTGCTGAGCAGGTAGTGTACAGTGGCTTTTTAGGGCTTTTTCTCTGAAAACAGTTGCCTGCTGTGGCCAAAAACGACGCTATGAGAGCAGTGAGAGTGAACCAAAAGTTGTGGGCTGGACAGCTAAACAATGAGCTGAAACTCACTATAAAGCTCCGTAAAGCCGAGGGGAGCTGCAGATTCAGGTGATAATTCTCTGTAGGTTCATCACTACGAGCAACGCTGCTCGCATAACACATTGTCATTTGATACATTATCAAAAAAATATCCATTAAAGGTGACATTTTAAGGTGAATAGTGAAAAGTGAACATTCAAACTCCAGAACCAAGACCAAAATGCAGAAACTTAAAATGAACATAAAAGACTTTCAAAAACATAAAGAACCTTAAATCAAACATAACAAAAACCAGGTAAATACCCTGGTACCTAACAAAGAGGGAAATATAATGTTGGATTTCATGAACTTTTTATATTAATTTTATTTTCCAGCTGGTAGTAAGGTTTTTTTTATGGTGGCACAAGTAATTCAACAACAACAAAATGTCCACCTTATATACCTGAAGTTAACATTACTTCCAATAACAGTGTATTAGATTTAGCTAACATCAGTGGTTTAGGCAGATTGGTGAATCTGAACATTATTCTTAGACCATCATTAGTTCCTCGTGCCTTCTGATAAGCAGGGGAGGAATGTCTACTGTGCTGAGTAAAATCAATAGGCCAGAGAGTGAAATGGGAGCTCAAACCTGAAAGTGCCTGCCATGCATCCCCACTCTTAATTGATTATATTGCTTTGTTTTGTGGTGGCTCACAGCTCATCAGAGGCCTAATATGCCTTATGTATGTGTGCAGGGAGAGGCAGACGGCAGGAGGTCAGGCTGGAGCAAGGAACCTCTGCAGGACACCAGCAGGTCAGCAACGGTACACTGGGCCACAAGCTGAGAGATGACTGCATGTTCATGCTGCACTGCAACTGTCAGGACTGAAGGGGGTCTCTGTATGTAGCCGACTGTACTGCTAATCACAGTTTATATGCTTTAATGTACTTTTCTCTATGAATGAACAAAGGTAGTACTAACACCCACTTGTTTGCTAGTATCTAACCAGTATAACAGTATCTAACACATTACCAACATAGGTCTGCCAAGAAATGAGCTTCCTGCAATCAGAATGCAACAGAGGTAGAAATTCAATCTCTTATGTGATCAAACTTTAGAGGACTACATGCTGCTTTAGCCATTAGCTGTTTACACATTGTGCCATGGTTCAGTTCAGCACCATTAAACAACACCACACCAACTGCAAATGCAGAGCCAGGCTCTGTTCTATGTTGAGGCTCTAGTAATGAATTGAATGAGTTTGTGTGTGTGTGTGTGTGTGTGTTGCTATCAGCTGTGGATGTAATGGCAAATCAGAACAACTCCCATTTCTGTTCTCCCCTGGACGCCCACTGTTGACTTGCAACCTTCATTGGATTACACCGACTCTTAATAGTGTCCCCTAATGTGTCTCTTAGAATACAAATTGCTCCTCATCAACACAGAATATATTCTTCACACTTCATCTCATGCGGACACCAAGAGTAAGAACCACCTTCCCCTGCCTCGACAGCTATTATTAAGGTGCTGTTGGGCAAGACACCTGATCTCCAGTTGGTCCATAAGAGCTGCTCAGTGGTCCACAGTGGAAGACTATACTGGACAGCCCACAGGAATACACAGGATAATTACTATGTGGCCACTGTCTTTCACTTGTTTTTTAATGAGAAATTACACAGTGGTAGTAGGATGCAAACACAACACACCTCTGTTTTAACTCCTTTTCACTTTCTGATGGATCAGGAAAATTTCCTGCATTCACATACTAACTTGCATTGACGTGTTACCATGGTTACCAAATTATTTGCATAAATACATACATTGGTTACTTGACAGTTTATGGACACAAGATGGATTTAGAATTAGGACTGAATTCATGCTAAAATCACATCTCTACTGTCATGAAATCCTGTGGTTGGTCCAGAATTCACTTGGAAGTGGACTGAGACCCTACTTTTCTGGTGGTCTTGGTCAGATTGCCTCCCTTAGTTTGACTTCAGTGCACAACCAGCTGTTTGGCACATACTGCCATATCAGAGGTTTTTTTGTTTCTTCTTTTTTTCGTGCTATTTGATGTGACTCATAGCATGCCTTGGTTGCATTGCAGTAAAATTCACAGTTTAAGCTACAAGAGAAGCTTAAAGTGGGCAGACAGACAGACAGACAGACATAGATTTCAGTAGAAAATAGCGATTGACAATGATGCTGTCTTTTTACCACATAACATTGAGCTGTGCGCCAGTTATTATCTGATATGAAAGTGTTCTGCTGAGCGACAGACCCACACATTAAAGAATTTGAGGGAAAATTCTCTGATAATAGAACTGTAATATAGAAATTGGAAGATTACGTATATTCAAGGAATCTTTAAATGTGATTTTTGAAATATTAATAATTCAAAGTTATGTTTGCATGAGTATTCATGAAGAGTATAATTTCGTATTCTGGAGGGAGGTTGGCTTATTAAGGCGTTTTTTAGTTTGATTTTCTGTTATTCATTGTCAGAGACTGGGGGAGATGGGGGATGTTGTGGTTATGTGGTAAGCACCTTAGATTCAGAGGCCACTGTGACAGCCAAGAGATTACACATTTTTAAGCCTATGTTTCAAACTGGGGGCATGTAGTTTGAAAGATATGGGCATTAACCAAGCAGGACAGTGTCTACTGAAAAGGTGCTATCAAGTTACATTGTTGGAAGTGTAGGATCCAGTATTTTTGGAACTTGACCTTTACAAGGGACTAAACAGTCAAAATATCTCAACCTCTGCTGCTTTAATTTCAAGTTCTTGTTTCAACCTGTTGCTCACAAGGGCCCCAGCTTTATGGAAGCTAAATACAAAATTACTGGAGTACCCCTTTAAATTAACCCTAGAGGATATTTCTGATTTCTTTCTGAATAGGCTTCTTAGTATCCAGAACCAAGCAACTGGAGCGTCACAATGTGATTTGTCTTATTAGTTGTCTTCCAACAACTAAACCTTATGTCTAAGTTTTATACTGCAGGGTGACAGTCAGATGAGCCTTTTTCCATATATTATTTCTCTTATTGTTCTCGTCATCTTAGATTTTAAACTGGACTACAACACAAGCTGTATGAGCAATTCAACAAGGATGCACTTTGTAAGGGAAAGTGTTTGGTTACCACAGAATTTATTTAAACGAGCTGTTCCTGCTGATGGCTCCATATGGTAATGTTTCCACGATGTTTCTGGCCTGAAGCTGTGATTCCAACATATTAAGGTAGTCTGTTATTTTAGATCTCAAATCAGAAGGCTCATGAATTTTTTATCACACAGAGCCTCATAGAATCAGTTGACTTGGGGAAATGGAGCCTTTCCATGAGCACAACCTTAAAGGACATATCATACACAGGGTTTCTCCAGTTCAGCAGTTTAACTGGCATCCCATAGAGTGACAGTAAAAATGGAAATGCATATAGAAAGCATGCCATCTCTATCTGCTTCTCCCCTTAATTTCTGTTGTATCTCTTTCTTTGGCTGGCTGACTCAGTGTGTGAATTAGTGTTGGTCTGTGAGGAGTTTTACACAATATTATGTGATTAACTCTTATCAGCTTCTTATCTAATCCTATGCCCCTCCAGTGTAGCCTGACAAGGTGCTAAGAAATTATTGACAATGGGTTTAATTAGCCCTGATTTCAGCACTTACTGCTTCCTTAGAAGGTTTAAATACTACTGTATGAGACTAATTTGCTGCATTTCCTCTTTGTTGAATGGGGGGCATTCTGTCTAAATCTGAATTGATATTAGGAACTGCATGCATACTTCATGGGTCTATGTAGGAAGCAGAAGAATTGAACTGAAGAATTTTGTTGCTAGAAACTACACAGTTCAAACATGATGTTGCTCAAATGTGTTGAGATGATGCATCTTCCATTCTACGAATATAATCTATGATTATCAACAACTTTGTTTTGGCATTTTTTGCCTTTTTGAAAATTCGGAATTGCCTGGCCAGTTCCCGTTACTCTGTGGTCTTTGTCACTGCTAACAAACTTATGGCCTGGAGAGGGGGGAGAGGGTGTAGAGAGCCACATGTTTCCTCGATACATGTAGATTCAATAACTGCTGCTTTTCATCAAACAGCAGGGAGCTTCATCAGGACGCTGTACACAGGTGCCTCGTTCAACCAGAAGGAATCACTAGAGAAGCTAAAAGGACATGATCCCACACTGGCTTCCCATTAACAAACACGATGGGCACCACTGTCTGGGATTGAACAGGTCTGTGCTTTGTTGGACAAGTGTTTTTTACCCCTGTGACACCTGTGACACCTGGGCACCACTAGCTACAACTGTAGAACACATGCATGATTATTGGATTTTTTTATTCCTGCAGAATAAAGTTCTACAATCAATTCACAAATGGAAGGATTCGACACTATGGAGCAGATAAGACCTTGTACGAGAAAACACAAGTAGCCCATACCGACCAATCACAGTTCTTACAGTTTCCATGTGTTATCTCGGTAGCCGCCATGAAGTTGAAAGTTTTCATTTGTAGTGAAATATCTCAACAACTATTGGATGGATTGCCATGAAATGTGGTACACAAATCCAAGCCTCCTCAGAATTAATTGTAATAACTTTGGTGATCCTCTAACTTTTCGTCTAGCGCCATCATCAGGTCAAAATTCCAATGTGTCTGATACTTTGGTTTATGACCAAATACCTGCAGAAGTAATGACATTCCCATCAGCCTCAGCTGGACTTTGTTTAAAGGGTTATTGGCAGATGTTTGCATGCTAACATGTTAAACTAACATGGTGAACATGATCAACATTATACCGGCTAATGTCACCATGTTAGCATTGTCAGTGTAAGTATGTTAACATGCTGGCATTAGCATTTAGCTTAAAGTACCACTGTGCTTCAATACTGCCTCACAGAGCTGCTAGAATGGCTGTAGAATCTTACGTGTCCCAATTCCATTTTACATACACAACTCAGGTTTTTAGTATGTAGTATGTACACAAATGGCTGATTTTGTAGTGTGCAGTTGATGCACACTATTCTTCCACCATGCAATGCACAAACAAAATGGAGGAGCTGCTCACAGCTGGAAAAAAAATTTAAATAAATAGTTAATGGTGGTGAAACAGTTCAAGAAAGTCTTTACTATAATCAGTGACACAGCATATGTAAATCCATGCATTAATTATTTTGTGGAAATGAATGAAAAATTAAATTGTATTATGCCTGTCATACGTGTGGATCGTGGTGCATCAATGCGCACGCTTACCATGTCACCTGTTTTCGCCCACATGCTATGTCCATGTTAAAATATCCTCAAAGGCAGTTGTTGCTATACTGTACTCTGTACTGAACCTTTTGGCCCTCACTCTCAACAGGTGTATGAACAGTAATAGACAGATCTCAACTAGACATTGTTTAAAGCTACGGGCCAGCAGATGATATAGGAGGGCGAAGTAAGGGAGGGTTTAGCCTGACCTGACCTTCAAGTGTCCCTATCATAGTGGTGAGAGTGAAGATGCAGATGAAGGTAACACAGGTCAGTTGGGCCGCAGGATTAGTTGATGGCAACCTGCACTCAGCATAATCAAAAGGATTGGACTAAGTCTCACTAAATAGATTCTCACTGGTAATTTGTGATTATTTATTCATCAAGTGATGCCTGGAGTTTGGTCCCCGGGCATGTTTTGTTAAGGCGTGTGAAATAGCTATCATTTTTGACATGGCTGGTAACAGTTTTGCTCAATCTATGCCACTTTCAGGCCAAATAACCTCCTAGATATAGCATGAACCATGAGTGAATTATTCTGTAATATAGAGGTCATTTAGCTTTAGTACAGTTTAAGAACATAGTCTCCATAATCCCTTCATTTTCACCACACTTGTAGAACACTTCTTCAAAGTTGCTCAGGTGTTTTAAATGTAATTTTTTCATACAAGTGTAAGAGTCTTTCATGTGAGTCACAGCCACACATTAAAGTCTCATTACATGGCTGATTTTATGTGTGCAACAAATAAACATGGTTCATGGCTACATGGCTCTGTTGAAATTGCCAAAGAGCAAACTCTGGCATGACAACTAGGCTGCAAGTTCATTGTAATGATGTGCAGCTTCTTTTCACCAATGCATAAACATGCATGAGTGACCACATGACCGTACATAAAAAGCGTTCAAGTGAAAATAAATCAACTATAAGCAGATTTTCACTACAATTGTTGTCTAATTATTTTAGACATTTATTATTTATTCACTCATTAAATGTGGTATTTCTATTCTTTTTAAATTACATTCAGCCATCATTGAAGATTTAAGTTAATTGTTGTGTGGGGCTGCACCTGTTACATCATGATCCCTATGCAAAACACTTTTTCAATATGTGCTGCTTTCAAAACCAGCTTCTCATGTCCATAGTCACATAACAAAAGTTGCTAATATGACTATTAAGGTAATTATACCCTAAAGCAAAGTAACACAGTAGCATGGAGAAGACCTGGGAGGCCAACACTCGTGGTGTTAGGTTCTGTTGTATCTTGTCTGTTTTCTGTTTATTTTGAAGTCTTGCCTGTCTTGTTTCCTGTGTTCCCGCCCTGATCCCCTCGTCTGTCCCTTCCCTATTTATACATGTCCTTTTCATTTGGTCAGTGTTGGTTCATTGTATATGATCAGTGTCCTGTCATGTGCATGCTTGTGCCTGTTTACCTGCCTGCCTACCCGCCTGTCTACCTACCTGGTAACCTGCCTGATCACCCGCTTGTTCACCTGTCTGTTTGCTTGCCCTCTGGAACCTGCCAAGAACATTAAATAAAACCTTCAAACCGCCTGCCAGCCTCCGCGTCCTGTCTGCGCCTGTGTCCTCTCCCTGCTCCCTACACATAACACGTGGTAGCTTAATGAAATTCTTTCTTTGCCTGCAAAAAACCCACTTTCCAGATTTTACTACCTCAAGTATTTATAGAAAAATTCAACTTCAAATTTGTCAGTCGCTTACTGATCTATCACAGAATGTAATCAAATGCTGCATTTTCCATCCAAAGCCATAACTGTGCCATGTATGAAACTTGAATCATGAATAACTAGCAGCTGCCAAGCACCTCACTGACATGTAGTATGTCGTTACACAGTATCTGATATTTACAGCCTGCCAACCCAGATTCTTCTCACCTTCCTCTGTGCAAAAGCTCTATATTAAAATTTTATATTTATTTTCCGTAAGACACACCAGGGACTTTTCTTGGTTCTCACTTCATTCTTCATATCTTAACTTGAAAAACAAGCATTCTCCCTGAAAACGTAACATAAAACACAGTTCACGTAAATGTCGCAGATTTTTTTAATGGGGTGAAACATTCTTAAAAACTCACAATAAATGAACAATGAAATGATAAATCTTGGCCCGCCCTCAAGGCTGCCGCTGCACCCACTTTGGGAACCGCTGATCTAGAGAACGCATATGTGGCCCCTTGTTCTCATTTCTATTCATGTTTCATATGTTGTGTGATGGAACTGTACACAGTAGCTGCTGAAACATACAGGTATGTGTTTTACTGTGCTGGGGAGTCAGATGTGATAGCAGCATCCAATCTGAACAAACAAGGGATCCAGACTCTGGCTGAGATCATCCCAGAGAGTTGCCTTCCTGAGGCTCCAGCTCTGTCAGATACTCATCTCACTGCAAACACACACACACACACACACACACACACACACACGCCATGCCCACTTTAGCAGCGTCCTGTTACGCATGCAAGCTACACTCCGAGCCTGCCTCTACATGTTTTTAGTTTTCATGGTGATAATATAACTCTGCATTCAGCTTATGTTCAGCTGATGAGTGTTTGGAAGCGCTGTAACAGAAGCTGGCAGTCCAGCTCTCAGGAAAAGGTGTCACTGTCGCCTCAGGCAGTTCACCTGCTGCTTGAATACAGATTTTTCTGTGTGGGAACGCAATAGCATTCACCTCTGCAGAGGGTTAAGATTTCTCTCGCTGTCACTTGAGGAATCACTGAGCGATGACTACAGTGGATAGATAGATAGATAGATAGATAGATAGATAGATAGTCTATGAGGAGCTCCTTTGTCTTCCTCACATTTATCTGGAGAAAGTGCTTTTTCACCACTGTACTAGGAGGTGGAGGTGTCGACCAATGCAGTGTCATCTGTAACCTTCACGGCCATGCTCACACAGTCCGAGCCCCTCAGTTCATTGGTATATAGCGAAAACAGGACTGGGGAAATCACTGTGCCCTGGGGGACGCCAGTGGATGTGAGCTGTTGACCCTGCTCGCTTTTGAGAAGGAAGTCCAGTATCCAGAGGATCATGTGGGGATCCACCTGGAGCTCTTGCAGTTTGACGCAGAGGATGGGTGGCTACATTAGGGTGAGGAAAAATCCACAAACCTTTTCTAAGTGACTGTAGGTGGTGTGTAATACAGTCATCACTGCATCCTCCACTGAGCAGTTTTGCCTGTAGGTAAACTGCAGCAGATCGAGGTTGGGGCTTACTTATGACAGGAGGTGGGGCAGCACTAGTCTCTCCAGGCACTTTACCAAGACCGATGTGAGGGCCTCAGGTTGGTAGTTGTTCAGCCCTACAGGATGGTTGGTCTTGGGCCTTATCTCTGAATGCTTCCACAGTGTGGGGACGGTGTTCTCCCAGAGAGAGCGGTTAAAGAGATGACAGAGAACACTGGCTAACTCATCTGAGAATTCCTTCACCACTCTCCCTTTAATGAGGTCAGGGCCTTGGATTGATTGAACCTCCTCAGGCCCTGCCTCACCTCCTCCTCTGTGAGGTCAGTTGGCAGACCCCGCCCCTCCTTGACCTAAAGCTGGAGTTTATTCGTCAGCCCCTCTGTTGTTGCACTGAAGTCTTGAGTGTCAAACTGGCAATGAAAGGAGCTGAGGTCAGTGACAAATACTGCCTCCTCTCCTTCCCTCCTTTCTGTGCTTCTCTTGACTGGGGCTCTCCCTGTGAGGACAGAGAGGCCTTGCCCGGCCTGCCTCAAATTACTAGTTTGAAACATGGCCTCCACCTGTTCCTTGTTGCATCCTTTGGCTTGGGCTATCTCCCCCTTTAGAGTACCCTTTTATAAACAGCATACAAAAATGTGTGAAAATACACCAAATTAAACATACAATGGAGTATGTCCCTTTTTCTTCTGTCTGTTAATTGTGATAATGTTCTTACTCAACAATTCAATGATGTCAGGACCACCGCACACAGAGGAGCACACATTTAGCATGCATTAACATATGTTATTACCTGCCATGGCCTAAATAGGTACACATCATAATGTAGCAGTACACTTCCTGTATGCCTCACCTCATTATAAACTGGATCCTCATTGTCTGTTAGCAGTTTGTGATCACCATATACTACATAGTCATAAACATGTATTTGATATCTCTGTGGCAGAGCAGATCACTTTGCAGGGGTTTAAAGAAAGTTCTAGTTTATTTCAACTTGAGTCTTATCTTTATAGTTCAGCCATCATTCCTATTTGTAATAAAATTGTACTCACCAAATTAAAGCTGCATTAATTGATTTTTCTGGCCACATAGGGCCACAGAACAGGTGAAACTGACATATTATCACCTTTTAAGAACGTAAATGGAAAATAATATTTTGGAACATATTCTCTGTAAGTAGTTAAGGAATTGAAGAAAAAGGGGAGTAAACTTAGAGCTCAGCCAGCAGACACATAGCAACATTATTATTCATTTGGAGTTGTGTTTCTGGCCTACTGGTCAATGTAACTCCTGGGGAAAACATCTGGCTCTTTAGCTGCTAAATGCTCCACTATGTTCACCAGCTAGTCCCTAACTGTCTGTCTACTGCTTGCTGCTGGGCAGGTAGTGGACAGTAGATTTAATTTCAAACTATCACACAGGTTTTAAGCCTCCAATATGTTCAATTTGACGCATTTCCACTTTACCCTCTCTTTTCCTCCCTCAAATCCTTTGACTTTTCCTCCTTTAGGGTCATGACACGTGTTAATGTGGACACACTTATCAGTTTTGGAATTTGTGTGCACTGACAGTGTTGCATGTCAGTTTGATCAAGTTGATTTCATGTATGTAAATAGATGCGGTCTTGTTGTATATACTGTTGTTTTGACTGGTTTTACTGTGTTGACTGGTGCGCACTGCTGCAACAGATTTTTTCAAAGACAGACACTGAACAATGGGCTACAAGAGACTGACAGTCCACACGATTTCCAACTTTTCCTGAAAGTTCAGGCTGGGGTGTCCAGGCCTACAGCCAATCAACAAGGCAAGTGGCTTCAGGTGATGGCAAGAGCAAGTGATGACACTTACATTGTGAGGAAATGATTGCTAAAACTATAAAAATAACACCCACTCCATGAATATCTCACACTACATAATCTGTGCCATAACCAACGTTTCCTATGAGACTTTGATTGTGATTTTCCATGTGACTACATGCCTTATATTCCTCGAGCCGCCTGCCATAGTATTTTTTTTTTATGGTGGCGGTATGAAGACACACAAGGAGAACAGCAGCAACACATGAGTAGAATTTATTTGGTGGATGAGCAGAAGTGTATGTAACTATATGTGGCTGAAGCAGTGAACACCACCATCTCTTAGCACGGGCACAGACATTATACCTTGATTGCAGTGAATTACAGGCTTTATTCAGTTCACCTGAATGAGTCCCATTACAGAGGAGTCATTCATCCAATGATGTTTATTGGGGAGTAAACAAAGCAAAGCATTACAGAAAAAGAGGCATTCCCATTAATGGTCCAAAGAAATGATTCTGCTGCTTTCCAGAACACAACTTAAGGTGGAGCTAATAAGAGAAAATATATGTTGTAAACTGTTTAGACACCTTATCACACAGTGATAAAGAAGCAGGGTCAATTAAGAGTACCAGAATATTCTATTCAAATAGAAGTACTGTTACTCTGACAACTGCTAATGTATTAGTACACAATTATGACTATGTTAAAAAGAGCCACAGTGCGCTGGGCTTTCTAGATACAGTGGACACCATGACATTAACATAACGTAGGACAGAGAAAAAATAAATGAGAGCAATCACATAGAGTCAATAGCAACATAAAATCAATGTTACCTTGACATCATTGTCTGATGAAGATAGGATGATTCCAGCTCTAAAAAGACACTGGACAGTCATGGCTGTGCATATACAGTACATACAGTACTATTGCATCACCAAACACATGCATAATTCACATTGAACCTTGGAAAGGCTGTAGCACATTTTTGCTGTATTTTGAAATGTACATTTTAAAAGCCCCATTAAGACCACAATATAATATTTCACACCAAACATTACATTACTTTCTAGGGGGAAGCCTAGCCTTTGTCTTACACTGCCTGGTGTAAATATCCTTTAGGGTCGAGCCCCACCTATCCGAACCACTCTTTGCAGGGTCTTGCGGTCCTGTTCTGTGCTGTTTCTGTACCAGGTAGTGATGTTCCCTGTCAGGATGCTCTTGATGGTGCAGGAGTAGAAATTCCTGGAATTTCCTCAAGCGTCTGAGGTGAAACACTCTGCCTTGCCTTTCTCATCACTGAGTCAGTATGCACACCCAGGTCAGGCCCTCTGTGATGTGGACACCAAGGTACTTGAAGCTGTCCCCTTCTCCACCGAGGGCCCGTTGATATTAAGGGGGGCGCAGTTCCTTTCCTGTTTCTTCCCAAAGTCCACTATCAGCTCCTTAGTCTTGCTGACGTTAAGAAGTAGGTTGTTGTCCTGACACCAGCAGGTCAGGTCCTCTACTTCCTTCAGATAGGTCTTTTCATTGTTATCTGTGATCAGGCTCACCATAGCTGTGTCGTCAGCAAACTTGATGATGGTGTTGGAGTCGAAAGTGGCTACAAAGTAGTGTGCGTACAGGGAGTACAGCAGGGGGCTCAAAATGCAGCCCTGGGGTGCTATATTTTGATTTTGCAATGTGGTTTTTCATACAGCCATCTTTCACATACAGTGTTTTTATTATCTGTTATCTGTAGTGCATTTCCTATATAACTTCAGTATATAGACTTGAAAATAAGACAAAGAACATTAGAGGCTGTTTTCAAACATGTACTGTTAGGTCTGGTTTAATCTGACTCTTGTTAGTTTTCCCCCTTGGTAGGATTTGTTTGGCCAGATCTGAAAATGGTATGGAGCTGTTGCTATTACCCCCGCTTGAACGTTCCAATGTAAATAACAGTTATGCAGCTGGTGCGTCGATTGGCCAGTACTTCAGTCATGAGTTCAGGTCAGGTCAAAATAAAACCACAAAAAAACTAATTAAAAATAAAAACTAAAAAAAAATCTGATGGTGGCCATATTAAGGACACACTTGCTCAAATTTGAAATGTCATTTTTAGCTTCTCCAATAGGTATAATTTCACTCATCTTTCTTTTCAGGGGTGCACTTGAATGTGCACTTCAAGGAGTGTGTCCGATATTGGCCAAGAATGTCAGGAATCGAATGACCTTTGGCCATTACAACTACAATAACAAGAGTAAATGTAATTTCCGGCATCCAGACCTGACAGAAACCTTTCCTTTCCAGTAGAGCCCCATACAAAGCCTGGCAGAGAAATATGATTGAGGGAGATATTATATATCTCCTGGGGCTATCAGAAATGGTCTATGGTGTGATGTGGGGAGTAAATGTAAAACTGGACGCTGGTGTTTTCACCCAGGCTGGTTTACTGACTGCAGACTGGGCTCACCCCTGCCTCCCCACACATTTTGAGCCACCGCTGTTGGTCCGATCAGACCTCCGCTGACTGTCAGCTCAGGGAAAGAGCTGATTTATAGCACTCTGATGGAGGAAATACGCACACTCCAGGATGGAGGAAGGCAGCAGCAGTTTCAGGGCGGTGCTGCTTTTTTAAGCTTTTATAGTCCTCCTAATAACGAGAATGCATGAGTGTTGGATGAATGGTGCTCAATCATTGTCTTAGCTGAAATCAGATACTTGAAGCTGGTGGCACAGCATCACACAATCACTCCCCTCTGGGACTGAAACCACTAAACACCCATATATTGATGGTGAATCCGGGCAACAGTTATCGTTTGCATTACAAGGCAAATTGTTTGTCAGATGTATCATCCCTCATAGTTCTTCAACTTCCATTTTTGTGATGGTTCAGTATGCAATTAACATCTGGCAGTACCAACCCTCACCCTCTATCCACAATGTCAGTGTCATTTTGATGAAGACCCACTTGTTTTGATTCATTTTTAATATTCTGCCACAGAGAGATGTTTACAAAACTGCAAAGTGCCATTTTGCTGAAATGTATTTGACTTGCTTTAAAGTGTTACATTTATTTTGCCTCTCTCTCATTATGTGGCTCTCAGAATGTGGGTTTGAAAGCAGCAACAAATATCTTTAACCCTACTGATCTGTACAGCATTTTCAAAAACATGGCAAAAACATTACAGCCCAAGTAACATCTTTATCAATATTTGGTAATAAGAGAAAAACTGCCAGCACGCTGTGTCTCTCTTTTATTTCCTTCCACATTTTAATGTTTTATACATTCATCTCCTTACACAAGATGAAAGAAGCAAATGAAAAAGCACTTCCATTAGGCGTAACTGCAGACACCAGACGACATACAGGTATACATGCAAACTGAAGGTCTTCTGACAATCTAGTATATGCTGTTCATCCATAGACTGTATATAAAGATGAATGGCGCATCTGATCCACTTCCTCCCACTGTACAAAAATAAAGCCAAAATATTTAAAAATGTCATGAAACACTTTGAATAGTCTGCTCTTGGTCTTTCCAAAATTAACTTACATCTTTAAAGCTGCAGTCACTGATTTTTTTGTGAAAGCTAGGTGGCAGTGGAACAAGTTGAAAATACAAACTTGACATTTAACACTTGTTATGGTGCCTCTTTACCCATCCAGTAGCAACATCAGCATTTATTTGTTATTAGCGTACTCGTGTCCACTCGTGAATTTAAGTCAAATATTTATACTTTATTCAAGAAGTGGTTTTTCATAACATCAAAAGATCTCTAAAGTTGTGTTAGCTTTAAGACTGAACGTAAATCTTTGCCCTGTGTTATTTGTACAAATTTGACCGCTGCCTGTTTATTTCCCCTTAACAGCCGATGTAGCGACTCCACAGGTGTTTGCTGTAGCTAGCTGCATGTCCGGAGTTTGTCTTCTTATCTCTACATTCAACTCGAGCCATAAAGCGTCAGGATAAGTGCACCTTTATTTCTCGAGCTGAAACATTTTTAGCTTGCAGACATGTCTTTGCCTCAATTTACACCATCCAGGGCAAATTTGTGTCTGTTCATGTCCACTAACATCTTTGCATTGACCCTATATACAATTGAGCTGCCTATAAAATTTTGCTTCACATTTCATCTGAACACACGTTTAAAGATATTATATTTGGCCATTTACACATCTGCTTTAGTGTATTTTACTTTGGAAAAATGTATAATATCCACTATTTGTGGCACACAGCAGTGAAGCAGCTCTGTCTTCTTTGTTTGACTAAGGAACAGAGCGTGCCACAGCACCTGTCTTTATCGTGTTGACAAACCCACCACAGATGTCTGGTGCTAGATAGCATGTCGGTGTTAACGCTGCTGGCTTCAACTCACTGCCCATCTATCAGAGGCAGACAATGAGCAGAGCTGATATCATACTGGACACAGAAAAATAAAACACACCGTTTGGTGCCCGCTGATGGATCTCAGTATTGAGCACCCAGGCAGGCTGTCGAAATTCAGGGCATTCAGCTGAGGACACAGAGTTTTGTCAAGCAGACAAAGAAGCAGACAATGCATGCATCTTCAACATGCATTGCATTCTCCAAGTCTGTTATTCATTATGTATCTAAAGATGGCCAATAGTTATTGAAAAAATCAATATTCCAACCTCGCGTACAGTACTCTTATGGATTCTTTTTCACTACAGCAGTCACATGGATATGCAATTGGTATGTGTTCCAAAATCAAAAAAATAAAGACATTGCCTAAATATCAATGAGCACAGCACATGAAAAAAATTGGATTAAATTCTTGTTCCAGCACCGTACAGCTGTGGTAAACACCTTTTTGATAGCAGCACTGTTTCAAATCAGCGCTGAACATGCGAGGCCAATGCTGACATAGAGTCAACTGGTTGGGATCTGTCTACGTCATGAAATGTATATAAATAAGACTCTAATCAGTGTCAGTCAGTCTCCCCCATGTCTCCTGACCCACACACTATGCAGCCACGAGGCCACGGCCCCTACAGTTCACTCGTTGCATTTTGTAAATCTGCTGGGAGAGAGGGTTCTAGCAGAATTTGAGCGTGTATGATTTTCACATCTGTTCGGGTTTCTGATGATCTGTGCATGCATTGGTCTGTTATTTAACCAACCCTCACTGATATAAATGGGGTGAACAAAATAAAAGAAACACCTGTGTGTAACCTGCTTGTGTCCTATAGTATTTTTTATATAATATCAATAGAGAGAGGATGTCAGTGTGGATCTGTTGCAGGAAGACACTCAAACAGCAGCCCTTTACAGATGTGGTTTGCCCTCACTACGTCACTGAAATAGACGCAAAACAGTCGCTCTGCTCGCAACGTTCAATGCAGCTTCCTGTAATATAATAAACTGAAATTACTGACTGCTGTTTTTATATATTTTGTGGTTTAGTGGGTCACCCGCTTACAACTGTTCCTTCAGTGTTTTAACAGAGCAGAGTGGGGTGTTTTTTTTTTACAGCTGTCTTTCCAGGATCAAACATCTGGATTTACAGCCAATACCTATATAATACTTTTTTTGTTTAACTTACTGACCACGTGACTCAAGGTGAGAACCCGTGTTCCCTGTGTACAGATGCTGCCATGCCAACACGTCCTCCTACCTAGACGTTGATGACGTCAGTGACTCCCAACACAACATATGAGCGTTGGAGAGTTCCAGCGGCAGGCGTACCGGACCTTCGTTGTCATGGTAACAATAATAAACATGTGGTTTAACGTTTTGAAACGGTTGCAGTTTGGTTAGGTTTAGGCACCAAAACTACTTGGTTAGGTTGTCAGTTATGTATGGAAGTTAAAATAAGTTAACTTGTGGTTTCACACGGGACACGAACAAGCCCCCAGGAAGTGCGCCGAGCTTTGAAGCCAATTTGACATAGTGTCCAAACCATGTAATTACAACTTCCGGGGCCGTCACGTGATGCACACTGGCTCAAAAATACTTTTTTCCTGTAGACTTACAATGTGAGAGAGACGTGAGAGAGAACTTCCAGGACCAACACTTAAACAGCCCTTATTTAAATCATCATGTGCTAAAAGTTGTAAAATCAGAGTTATAGAGTCACTGTCGTTCATGTGAGCGAGCCTGTGATCAAGCGGTTGGGAGGCGGGGCTAAAGGAAACGTTAGTGCGCATGCTCTATGGGCCGCGTATTTTACTGTGTTTTACTGCTCTCAGTATCGAAAACTACACAGCACTGACACACACATATTGAATGTCCCAAGAAAGTTATCACAATACATTCCATTAACACACTCTTGCTACTTCTGATCACAACTGATCTAACAGCATCACCGTGTGCAGACAAAACTGGACTTATTAACACTAGATGGTTTTACCTTGTTACCACAGGCCACTGGTTTAGTAAATACAGTATGAGTGTCTGTTGCTAAGATTGGAAAGTGTTCTAATACAGTTTTTAGCTCAATTGTTGTTATGTTTTAAATGTTTCACCTACCGGTAGCTTCTTTATCATGTTTACATTTTATGTTGGAACTATACTGCTATCATCACAATATTTTTAATTTTCTCTTTTTCATTAACAAGCTACACAAATTCTAAATTGGCTTGTGGGCAGGCTGAAGTGAGGAAGGCGATGCGACAGAAGCTCAGCGATGAGGACAATTCGAATCAATCGCAGTCAAAATCAGATGTGAAGTGTAAGAAATTAATAAATCATTTATTGACTGCATTTTTCTGTTATGGTTAAAAAATATCAAAGTTTAACGTGTATTTGTTTTTCTAGATAACTGTTCATTCAATGCTAGTGGTGTTTTACATTGTAGTACAATATCATGGTATAGTTGTGCCATAGAAGTACAGTGGCATGGTAAATTGGTCACTACCATGATGATACAGTACCATAGTATACCATGGTATTACTATGGAAGTAGAAGTATATTATAGCCATACCTTTTTATGGTATTACCATGGTACTTTTTTGTAAGACTTTTCACTCACTACAGACAGGCAAATGGTGATAATATTGGCGTATAGGAATATTTTTATCCTCCCCTCCAAGACAAGACATAACTCAAATGTGTCTGCAGCATCACTGACAAGACATCTTTCTTGAAGAGTTTAAGGTCCATAACTCCGTGTTGTTTTTCAGCAACAGTGGATAAAACAACAGCTGATGGGGTGGATATTAAATCCTAACGGCCAGTTAGATTAAGACAAGTGGCCAACTTGAGGTCAGAAAAATTAATCTGAGGCCAGAAAAACTTCTGAACACGGCCATTAGGGATATAAAACAGCCTCCTCTCCGGCAGCAACTTTGTTGTTGCGATGAGGGAAGGAAGCAGTCCTCTGAGGTTTTTTGAAAAGGCCATCCCTGCGTCTTAAACCATGAAGAAAGATAGCATCTCACAGCAGTCAAATTGAATCACAAGCTATGAGCTAGCAAGAATAACAGACACTCCCATGTGTGTTTTCCAATTCGCCACTCGGCCCGGGTTTTGCTTTTTCAACGTCTGTGGTGGAGTATGAGTTGAACACCTCAGCCAATTCAGTCTGTCTGTCTTTCATCTTGGGGGCACATATGGGATCTAGCATTACAGCTGCTGCTCTCTCTGTTACTGTAGCAACCTTTGATACGTTGGCCTTTTGTGAGATGAAGATTCAACGTGAGCCAAAGCTACAGAAAATACTCTCTGGATCAGCTGGAAACTGCACACAGCAGAAAACTACATGTGCGTTTTGCTTTGGCCGCTCAGCAGCGCTGCAAGACGAAGCTATTGCATCAGAAGGCAAAAGAATACCCTGTATGTAGTGTCTAAAAATAACTTCTGAAAAAAGGGGAAAAATCTCACTTTTCTACAATTCACTTTGCCTCTACTCTCCTCCATGCTTTGAAGATTTCTACAAGCAAAGGATCACAGGATCTTTTCAGTGAATTATGCACACAATCTTTCCCCACTCTCTCATCTGAGATGTGGTGCAATGCATCCAAGCGGTTGGCAGGTGATGGCAGTGAGGATTTAGCCTGCTGTGCGGTGTCTGTCAGTGGACAATGTGAGCAAGCTTCCTCCTCCCTTTAGCTGTTAGAGTCTTGCATTTACCAAATGGGACTAAATTAATTCTGTGCCTTAATGCAGTGCACATCACCTCCTATCATTGCTCCAAACCCTTTGCAAGTCAAATATTGAGCTAGAAAATTGATTCAAAGATGTCAAACATCAGCAGCCCCTTCACTGTTGAATGTATGTGTTCTGAACGCAGCAAACCACTAGAGGGCAATCACTGTGTGAAAGAACCATCCAGCAGCTTCAGCATGTGAGCGTGAGAGATAATGACAGGCTTCATATGTGGTCTGCCTCTCTGGTTGTTGTTTTTTTTTTATATGTGAATACATCCCAGTGTGCAAAAAGCTGGTTTTAGTTTGAAGTCATTAACAGCAACTCAATGTATCCCTCTGTCTCTGAATATAATGGAAAACTCCTGAAATATATGCAATTTTCTTTATCGCATGGTAAATTCAGGACCGCCTACTCTTATTAATATTAAGACAAAGCGATCCAATGTCTAAATTATGCCCAGTGATGCTAGATTGCTGTGGACTTATTCAGTATGTCTCCAAGGATTCATAGGTTACATCTGCTGAATAGATTCTCAACAGACTGTAC
Source organism: Maccullochella peelii (assembly GCA_002120245.1). NCBI lineage: Eukaryota > Metazoa > Chordata > Actinopteri > Centrarchiformes > Percichthyidae > Maccullochella > Maccullochella peelii. The sequence continues at coordinate 45,756 of LKNJ01003628.1, forward strand.
TGCAGATCGCTTGTGACGCACCATGATGTAAGGTACATTTAATCTAGACATGTGACATGTCAGAAGAACCCGAGTCATCTGCACATTCAGAGAAAATGCCATTTTCTCTCACAGAGGAGAGCGTGTAGCGTTTCATTTACACAGGATAGCTAACAAAATGATTTCACACGCTGAGGACAGAAGATGAAGCTGCTACATCACATCCATGATGGGATGTATGGAAGTACAGTATTATGTTATATTGTTATTTAATTTTGTTTTTATTTTTTGAAGTTTGATTATTGATGTTGTTATCATTGTAATAATCAGTAAACCGACAGAAAATAAATCAAAAAGTAACTTTCACAGAATTACAGCTCACTGTGTACTCAGGGTGGGGTCAGTGAACTCTGACATCATTAGTGGGTGTGGTGTAGATGAGCAACAGATTGTAAACTTTAACATAGAAGTAACACAAAGGTATTAGGTTACTCCTTGGATGCTTTCAACATTAAGATGGACATTATTTTATACATTTTATAGATTAAATAAAAAAATGTTTAAAGCGATTATTTTAATTATTGACTAATCTGTCTATTATTTGTCTGATTAATCACTTAATCCATAAAATGTCATAACATAGTTAAGAATTCTGTTTCTTTTTTAAAATTAATTAATGAAGTGCTTTCTGAACCAACTGTTTTTGCAAATGCTAAAGACTTGTGTGCTGCTTACGTGGTAGAATGTGATGAGAAAAAAAAGCGGGAAATAACAAGTCTGAGCTTATTATGTAGTAGAGGATGTTGTCCAATTGATAATGGTGCAGTGAGCAGCTGTGGCTTCCTGTAAATCTGAGCAGGTTCACCATTATATGACAGTTCTTTAATGTTCTTACATGGTAATGCTCTGATGGGGGACTCATACTGGTGCAGAGTATGCAACTGCATCCAGACAAGCAACTTACCAACCAAAGGTCGGGTGTGAAGGGTATCAGCACAGAGGGACAGTTGCTGCATATGCACATGATCAGTTGTGGGCTGTGGAACCAGTGAGCCTCTGGGAGGAGACGGGGCTTTATATGTAACAAAGGTCGTGGCTTTGGTTTCTGTGGCACAGGCAGCAGCTACAGTATGAACAAGCTGTATGCACTTTAGCCCTGTGGACCACCAATATACATGCGCTTCTCCTGGCCCTTCTCTTAAAGAATGGGAAGGGGTAACGATGGTTCAGTTATCTGAAAACATCTGAATCATTTTATAGATTCCACTTTTCTTCGATTGAGTTCTCCCGCTCTGATACTCATAGTTCCTCTGGAAGATTTAGAAAAAAAAGATATTCCAATGCTGATGCCAGCTTATTGTGCACATTTTAGCATTAATGTACTAATGTAGCATTAAACAGTGGTGCAGCTGTGCAACCTCAAAGGAGGGTTCTTGGTTAAGGTGCACTTCCTAGTATGAGGACTGTATTACCATCCACACAAAGGGGGCAACTGACCTCTCTATACCCCTGGAGGCACCAAAATCCCAAAATTCCCTGTTTGTCAATAGTTTGTTGGTGAATTAATTAACTGTAATTTTGTATGGGAATATGCACTACTGAAGGACAGTATCTACCGACATGATAAAGGCTGTAAGGTGGATCCTGCTTCATTTCCTGATCTTGAGTCCTTGTCTTGAAAAAAGGGTCCCTGTGTCAAAATGTAGGTTAAGCTCTTAGCCTTCATTATATGAGCCAGTATTAAAGCTGCACTAATCAATATTTTTATATTAACAATGGGTCAAATGACTATGTGTAATGTCCACATGTTCTCCCACAGAGAATTATCACCCTCTGGTTCGCTGCTCTCATCAGCCTCGTTTCCAGCAGCAGCTCTTTTGAACATAGTGGAACATTCAGCAGTTTAAGAGACAGACATTCTTCTCAGGAGTTGGTGGAGAGCTAAAATGAGAGTGAATGTTGGACTTGCATCAGGTGGACAGACTCCAAATGAATGATCAGGTTGCTCTGTGTCTGCTGGATGTGTCAAAAGGCTACTGTTTGCTAACCTGTCCCTCATGTCAACTTAACGTGTTGATAATATGTCAGTGTTGTGTTTAAAGCTTGTTCCGCTGCCCCCAAGTGGCCAAAAAAATCAAGATGCTGTGCTCACATGGTGCTTATTCTTTAATTTATTTTGGGGGTTAATTGGGACCCAGCAGCTCATTTTTGCTCCTCAAGTAGTTGAATTCAGCCATCATCAAGTAGTATACAATTGTTTTAACTTAAAAAAAAAAAGATAAAATAAGTTCTATTAATAGGCTATTTAAGTTTTATAGTATATTATTTAGATCTTTGTTTTGAATGATTATTAAAAGTATCAACCCATCTCTTTATCTTAACTTATAGAACAGGCTACCAGGCCTGCTGTTTGCATGGTGGAGGGAGGGAAGCAGACTCCTACCTACCACCTCTTGCATGAACAAGCACACAGCTGACATGATGCACGAGTGAACGTCGGTGTCGAGGTGAGTGTGCACCTGGGACTTGGCGCAACAGAAACTCAACCTACCTGTTGAGCACATGCATTGAACAAACTCCGTGTCTCTTTTTTTTCCAGAGCACATAATCCTTCAGTAAGAGAAGGCGGAACGCGCAGCCGGTGTGGAGCGCTGAACCTCCAGCCCCGAAAGAGTTAAACGGTTTTCCCGTGTGCGGAGCGGCTGGCTGGAGGTTAGTTAGGCTGTTGCGGTGCCGAGCTTGTGGACGCGGCGGCGGCGTACAGCAGCGCACCAAACCCGGCCAACTTTACAGCAAAACTGCCACTACTACACGACAAACCAGCCATGTCGGAGCGAAGGAGGGTCTCTGGATTTGACAGCGCTCAGTCTCACTAGCCTACTACTCACGCGCGCGCGTGTGTGTGTGTGTGTGTGTGTGTGTGTGTGTGAGGGACAGGGCTGCTTTTCTGGTTGTGTGGATATCGCCTTCATGGACGGGCAACGGAGCTTTTACGAGATGGAGAACCCGACAGAGAACCCCAGCAAGGCGGCGGAGTATCTTAAGGAGCTGAATAAGATAATCGAGACCCAGCAGGGGCTGCTGGAGAAGCAGAGGGACCGGATTGATGAGCTGGAGCTCCAGGTGACGGATCTTTGCAAGGAAAACGCCTGTCTGAAAGATCAGCACCAGAGGCACCTGGCCACCTGCAGACTCCAGCAGGGCAACCACTCCACCCTGGGAGCCATCAAGGAGAATGTCATGCAGGAAAAGTAAGTTAGCTGTCAATGTGTGCCACATGGTTTGGGTGAACAGGGCGCTGTCAAAGTTTAGATTCCTCCTTCGTGTAACCATCCGAGGCTGGAGAGGTGTGGTGGTGGGCGGCTGCGTTTAGCTGTTTCATCTCCGTCAGGTGGAACCACGCTACCAAACCAAATGCACACTTCTGTGCCACTTTGTCATGGATCGGCTTTTTAATGACCCGTGTAATTTCTACATTGTCAGGGATTATTTCGCGCTCACACACAGGTTACGCACGCTTTACACGCGTATTGCGAAATATGGATCCAGTTAGGTGCACTCTAGAGTAGGCTATAACACCGTGAATAATATATTCTGTATCAGACCATCGTGGTCAAGTCCGGATCAGTTGGTGTTACTGTTTTTATTATAACAGGGGAGGACATCGCCAGCTGGCTGCTGTGGCGTTGTCAGAAAACAGTTTACTCATCTTTGGTCCTGCTGGTTCTGGTTGGTTCAATTCCACCTTGCTTAGACGACAAGTAGTCTATATTTTCTGAAGACATTGCCAGGGAATAATGCTGTGACTTTGACTTGTTTTCCTCACGACTATATAAGGCTTTTAATCTGAAACGACGTAGTTGCTTTGGAGAGCTGCCCAGTGCTACTATCAAAATTGATTCAGAAATGTTCCATCAAGGCTGCCAAAACAGTTAAGGTTAATTGTTTAATAAATGGAAGGATCCATGCAGGCTGAGCTCATTTCAGCAGGAAAATGCTGTTTTTTTTTTACTGAATCTAAACAAAAGATTAGAAAGCTTTGAATCACGTCCTCATTCTGGTATTGTGTAATGTTTCACTGCTTTAAAGCAGCTTTACATGTTCTTAGGTCTACGCTTGCCACTGTACATAGAGTAGCCTACTTTGCTGATTTCTGATAAACATACTGCCTGTTTTGAGCAGTGTAAATTCTTGTTAAACTCTGGCTACAATTTTATATCACAGCATTTAGCCCTGATCCAGGACCATAAAAAATCAAACCTTCTCTGCTTCGGTTTCTTTAATGAGAGAATTTGCTGCTTCACAGGTCCATTCATAGAATTTGTTACGGGAAGAATGTTGAAAATACAAACTCACTGGATGGAAGGGAAATCCACAAGCTGTGAAAAAAACGATGCCAGGTCTCTGCAACATAACAAAACATGATTTATTCTGACAGAAAAGTCCATTAAAGTTCTATTAAAGTCAACACAAACAATGAAAAATCAGCACTCAGCACAGCAATCAGACAACACTGAGCACACTGCTGCTGAGCAGCCCTCCAGTTTGTGAGCGAGGAAGGAGTCCATTGAGTTCATATATTTTAACATTATTCCCATAAGAAATTGTATGAATGGATATTCGTTCCAGGAGATATCCATGCAGGACCAAGATTCACAGTATACGGTCCTGGATCAGGGGTAGAAATCCAAAAGGATTCTTTTCAATAATCTGTTGATTATTTTTTAAGTATTTTTTCTATAAAATGCCGATTCAAATTACCCAGAACCCAAGGTGACTTCTTCCAATCGCTATATTGTCCGACTAACTCTCTAGCACTGAAAGATATTCAGTTTGAGTGAGACAAAACAGAGAAAAGCAGAGAATGTTTGATAAATTGATGATAATGATGATGATGATGATGACGATATTGCACTTCCACATACTGTAGCTAGGGGACTCACTAGAGACAGGATTAAGAAAGAATTGTCAAATTCAAAGCAGCAGAGGCAGAGATATCCCAACTTTTAGTCTCTAGTATGGATCAGGCTACAAAATTCTGGTTCCATAAGGCAACTGGATCACATCTTAATTAGACCATCCTAGCCTCCTAAATGGTAACTTCTCTCAAACCCACACCTTCAGTTGGTAATGCATACTTTCCGTTAAAAATGTTAAGTCTCAAGCCAAAGCCAAGATAACCCCGATGACACCACTATGACATCATCATGATTATGTTTTGAAACTTGGAAAACTCACAGACTAAAGCCCAATTTATACTTTCTGTGTCCGCGAGGGTCCACATGACGTGAATTTTGTCATCTGAGGGTGACCATGTGCAGGCCTACCAGTTACTACACTACAAACCAAAATGGAAGCTGTATTTGAAGAGAGGTTGTGTGAAGGGATCCGTGGCTACGCGCCTCTCTACAATTCATCTTGAAAACAGTATAAAGACAATCAAATGTGCAACAATCGTGGAGGGAAATTGCCCAGAGTTTCCTGTAGATGCTGATCTACTGTGCATGTGTTGAACGCATCCTCCAAACGGACTCCAGAAAGTAGCAAACAGAACTACTACGCGTCCGTGGTGTCCGCAGCTGTCCGTGTACTCATCCGCTAGGCAGTGGATGCGTACACCAGGCTTTAGTAGTACTCTTGAGTGGACCTTTAAAAATGAAAGTACTTTATCACATTGATATAAAATATGATATTGTAAATTGTAAATCCACTATTTGTAACATTGCTTGCAGTGGTCCCATACAACCAGAGATATTAGAGGAATTAACGGTACGGCAAAATCTCTAACAAATTTATATCGTCTAACTGTGTACCCATGCAATGCTGGTGCCATGATAGTTCCCTTCACTCCCTCCACCCCCTCCCTGCCTCCCTGCCTCTGTCAGTTTGAAATTTCAGCACCTCCGGCGGTGAATGATTAGCTCTACTGTCTAACAGATAGTTTGATGATCCCTGCACGAAGTTCAGACGCCACCAGTTACGCTGCTGCTGCTGTTGCTGCTGGAAATACTGCCTTCACAAAATGTATTTTTGCTCGGCAAAGGTGCATCTACAGCAATAACCCGGTTCTGTTGATTTGTGCTGAGTGCAATACTGTAAGGCCTTTTTAACCTATGACATCATTATCATATTTGCTCACTCATCGTTTGTTCGGGGCTATAAATAGTTATCAGTGCGGAGCAGAGTACGGGAGCTCGTCTCTCAGGATTTTCCATCCTAGGTGGCCTTCTAACACCTGAGTGGTAGAGCACAAGGATTTGTGTTTGAATTCTCCTGCCATGGTTTATCTCTGTGCTTCAAAATCAAGCAGATATTTTAAGTTAAAAGCACTTTCTCTGCACACACACACACACACACACACACAGCTGAGAGGGAGTCCTGTCCCTTGTGTTCTGTCAACAGTTGGGCCACGTCAGCTGTTCATTTTGTGTTGACCGCAGTCAGCATACAGTCCTGGCCTTGACTGGAGGGCCAATGGGGGAGCTCTGTGCCTCCCAGGCCCTCTGACACACACACAGTATAATGTGAGTGCAGGTCAGCAAGACCGGTCACCCTGTTACTCCAGGTAATCAGTGAAGTGAGAGAAGGCTGCTCAGAGATTGAAGTCGATTTCAGAGTAATGTTTCTGTTCCGTGTTGTTCCCACCACAGTCTGCTTCAGGAGCTAATCCACTGTGGTAGGGCTGCTATTCAGTGTTTACTCTGTGCTATTACTATTGTTATCAGCACTCTTTATACTTCATTTATATATTTATTTATTTTTATATTGCAGTTCTTTGGCATCTATCTAGTGCTGTATGGTTTGTCATAGAAACTTTGTTTCAATGCCAAAATGTACATGTTCTTCAGGAGATGTGTGCTATTACTTTTATTTATTCTAACATGTTCCAGTGTTTTTATATACATTTTTAAAGTATTAAAATGTATAATGCAAGTTTATGGGAGGAATTGTCCAACTGAGTTGGAACCTCTAACTTTGAGACTCAACTGGCCAGGTATCCCTTATTCAATTCAATTCAATTCAGTTTTATTTATATAGCGCCA
>LKNJ01003629.1:9128-41731 GCA_002120245.1 Maccullochella peelii
AAAAAAAAAAAAAAAAAAAATCACTCATTGTGCAAATCAAAAAAGTGGACTCAGTCGTTCCAAAAGAAGTTAATATTCACTCACCACAAAAAGTTGATTAAGTATAGCTTTGTTTTGCAAACTAAGATGAGCTGTGTCTATGTGATGCTTATGCCCTTTCTCTACTGGTGTGCTGGATTTTGTAAGCATCTGTCCCATGTTGGCAGAGCATGCAGAGGTGAAGGTAAGCGCAACCGATAATGGATTTAAACTGACTTTGTGCCATAGGGGTGGGCAAAAAAACCAAAACAAATCAAGCACACCAAATGAGCAAATATGCATACATTTGATGTAGTTTTCTTCGTTCGTAGCACTGTCGGTTAAAACCTTTGAGGAAGCAGTTGCAGGTTGGTTTTAAAGCAGCTACATACAGCAGACAACTAGACCTAAAACACACGACTCATTTAAAGCAAACACACATTACACTGACTGAGCATAATCCAAGTAAAATACCAATCAAAGAAAGTACAATGTGATTACAAAGGAAAACAGGCTTATGCAGCGTGTTGAGTTGGTTCAGGAAGGAAGTCTGAAAGCAGAGAGTCTGTCGGGTCGGGGTTGTGTTTAAATGCTATAGGTTCCCCCATGTCTCCGGAGGAGGAAACTGTTCTAGACTGCCACTCTCGCTGTGCTCCTGCTCTCCCATGGTGAAGGTTAATCTGTACTGCAGCTGTACTTTCTCCTGCAGCGCACACACACGATGGGAGAGGTGGATTAATGTATAGTTAAACATGCTGTACTAATCTTATTGTCATTAGTCAGAAGAACTACTCGGTGAGATACAACAGGGATAACAGACTTTACAGTCCACTTGACCAGGGGCAGTAAAAGAATTGAAGTGGCATCTGTCTTTCTCCAGTGTTTTGTTTTTTTATTCGAGTTGTATGTATTTTGATTTATTCTACTTGGTTGTCACTTTTATAAAAATGCACCTTATCTAGCTGAAGCTTGAAACAAAGATTCGCGACTGGACGAAACCGTTGTAGACCGTTGCAGTGGTGTGATCTGGCCCGTAGGTAAGGCACCTCACCTGTTTTAACAGCCAATCAGCTCATAGCGAAGTCAGCTGGTCATCTCAACCCGCTCGTTTATGTTTTCGCCATTTATCAATACTAAAAATGCAACTGTAGCAAGTAACTCACTATCACCATCCTCATTCATATTTTAAGACGCTATATCCAACTACAAAAAAAGCCGGCAGATAGAACGGAAATACAGAGAGCCGTTGCTATAAAACCGATAAACCGTCTCATCCACTCGCATTGGTGTGAACTGGTAGGTTTCGCGTTGCAGACCGGCGCATTGCAAGTAGTTGGACGTTTCATCTCTTTGAGAGTGTTTGGTCTGAACTTCCATGGAGACTTAGACATGAAAAGCAACTTAATGGTTTCTTTTAAAAAGGGGTAAATGTGTAGAAATCTTGGCTTACCTTGTTTGGGTTTGCCAACAGCAGGATCTGTGTGACGGCAGCAGGAGGAAGGATGGGGTTGAAAGCTGGGAGCTCTGTTCCTGATGGGGGCTGCAGCTTCACTGCCATAGACTACAGTTAGTAAAGAAAGAACGTTTGTTTTCATTTACTGAGACAGTAAACCGGCTGCAGAGGTTTAGCACCAATGTCTTTACAAGATGAACCTTGCATGTTCTTATCGAGACTGATCTAATGGGAGACGAAGGCCTTGAACTTTCTTACTGCTGACCTTTGGAGCCGTGGTCTGGAAGTTTATGTTGGTGACGGGGACAGGAGCGGATGACAGCATGGAGATGATCACCACCAGCACATCAGGATGAGACGGGGGTGAGTCGCGAGCAAAGTGAAAGAGAACCCGCAGACTGTGTCCGTCAAACACAGTCACAGGTAACAGACTACCTGGAGAGGGAAAGATGGAGAAACAAGAGGAGGAGAGCGTATCATAAATCTGTACTTCCAGGTGGGCAGAAGCATAAAGCCATCACTTCACTTACTGGGCTTAATGGATTCTAGCGGTACAAAAACATCAGTCAGGGTGACTTCTGCAGAAATAGTGTCAGTGTGAGTTGGAGACACATCCAGCAATGTTGCTCCAAGGCCGGGCTGAGAGTTGGCGAGAGGAGCAGGATGTTCAGCGGTGAAAGTTGGGATAGGGTTTGGGGTAACGCTGGACCCAGACTTGCTTTGGAGATCTCTCAGAGTTGGTTTGGACTGCTGCTTGTCCCTAAAAAGCAGAAATATAATTTTTTTTCCTCTACCTTTAAAGTCCAAACTGAGAAGAGCTTGAGACAAATTTGACTGTATGTGTTGACATTTTATTTTGAGTGCTTAAATTTAAAGATATGGCAATTTTTTTAAAAAACAACAAAAAAAACCCAAAAAACTCCAGACTTTGATGATGGATTTCCTCACTAACAAGTGGGCGATATTGGAAGTGTTGCAGTAGTTAAACTTTTTAAAAGGTTGTTGCTGGGATCTTTGTCAAGTTAAACTGCATTAAGAGACAAAACTTTTGAGGAGCATTTTGAGGCCTGCAGGCAACCAAGAGTTAACAAAAAACAACAGCCAGAACAAAAATGAGGAGTAAAGGTAGAAAGCAGATATCAGTTGTGACTCTGATCAGTATCGAGTGCAGTGGTTGTGTTCTACGAGTGTCTAATGTTTGAAAAGTAGACAGAAGTCCTTTACCGACAGTGGCTGCTACTGCAGTAATCTACGTTAATTACACATGTACACCAAGCTTACAAGCGTATCAAACTAAAACGTACAAAATATTAGGGCTATCTTGTGGCTGTTTCCCACAGTTTTAGCAGTAATGTGACAGAGTTAGAATAGTGTTAGTTAAATACCATTTGACCTGCAGGCCCTCTGGAGGCAGGGACTGCTGCAGCAGCGTCTTTCCCAGGAAGTCCAGCTCGTCCAGGGCCGAGTTCCCAGGGGTGGAGCCAGACGAAAGGGGCTGAGAGTGGGAGGAGGAGGGCGGGTCTGGACTCAGGAGGAGACTGGGTGCCGCTGGGATGTCTGCGTCTATGCTATCAGAGGACTAGAAAGTGAGAGTAGAAAGCGAGAGTGTGTGAGAAGAATGGCAGTGCAGATGCCTTGTTGATTAAACCCAGAGCAGTATTAAGAGCAATGATGCCTGTTAACATGAATTTCAAAAAGAAGTTGTGGGCGTTTTGACAAATGACAGTGTAAATCATACAAACTGTCACTGGACCATCACAGTTCCAATAATGAACTAATCCTCCCTCCGCTCACCTGAAAGGAGTCCCAGGCTGTGGAGTCCTCGGGCTGTGATGGAGGGTTGGAGGTGTGTGTTCCTTCGCTTAAACCTGCGAGATGCACAAAGAGTGGCAGTGCTATTTAGCCCGGACTGTGGTTCAGCTCCTAGATAACTCCACACAATCCCAATCAATATTGTGCATACAACTTGTTCCAGCTCATCAGTGTGTGGTGTCTGCCATGCTGTTACCGAGTGACATGAGCTCGTCGTCCAGGAGACTGATCCCCATCTCTTGCGAGGGGGCGTTGAGGCTGTCTGTCGGAGTGGGAAACTCTGGGAAAGACGGAGGCGACTGTGGTGACGTGTCCAACCCGGACAGGTCTAGCAGCGCCGTCCCTCCTGATAGAAATGAACAGAAGCTTGAATCCATTTCTAACAGACTAAAACAAAAACTAGGAACTTCTGAATCTCCAAACGTTTCTGCATTAAACATTTGCTGATGCTAAAGCCAATCTGTTGAGCGCTCTTCATGCATGTCTGTGCTCAGTGCTTCACCCACCTGTTTGTTTCTGTGCGTTTAATGTGTTGTTGCCATTAACCATCTCCCCCTTCACCTGCTGTTTGTACAGGTTGATGACGTGAGTCAGGCTGTCGTTGGCCTGCAGGATCTCCGCTGTGGAAAGACATGAGAAAACGCTCCTTATTGTTTTCACAGTGCTGATATTCAGAGCTGATGTCTGTCCTGCTGGGTGGGCAGCAGGGTGGACTAGCTTACAAAGACTGTTTAGCTCTGGTCCACCAGTTTATAGTCTAGTTGATTACCTGTACTTATGACAAATAGGTACAAAACATTTTGGAATTCGTCCAGTAGATTGACACAGCCGGCAGCCGCGAAACTGGCTGTAACGTAATCCTTGAATACATCCACTAATCTAAAAGTGTTTGTTTTGCCACTGACAGGCTCCGGCTGTTATTCGAAGTGTCTGACAACATTATGGAAAGGATCCCTTCAGAGATGGACCGTTCTGTTAAAGAGTAGGATCCTTTTTGTTTAACCAGAAACAGAAAGTCTCGCTCTGAAATCTCACGAGAGGTTGAGTTGTTGCAGGAAGACGACAGTGTTTCTGTTTAAACAAAGAGGCTCTTACTCTTTAACAAAAACCACCGGTCCATCTCTGTAGGGATCCTTTCCATAATGTCACACAGGGAGGGATCTTTTTTCTGGATTTACGTGATATTTAAATGGCAGAGAAATAAAAATAACGCTCACCCAGAGCCTCGTCGTTGTCCTCTGTATCACTTGCCAGTCTGAACAGTGTAGGTCTCATTTTCTCACAGCGCTGGTACAAGTCCTGACCACACAAAACACACTATATTAAATACCTGAGATCAAGTTTCAGTCTGGTTTGCCACTACGTTATAGTTGTGTGTCTGCTGAACACTGAGGCGTCCGCCTTTCAGTTCACCTGTAGGAGTTCAGCGTTGCTCTGATTGCTGGCGGTGCTGTCATAGTCCTGCAGAAGCTGAGTCAGCAGAGCAACGCTCTCCTTAACCTCCTGAATGGCGTTCACCCGCTTCGACACCTTCTCTGCTCGCTTCTGATCCTGCAGCAGACGAGAGACATATTCACAAGCGGTACACTTAGCAGGGTACAACCACACACACGCACACATATGAAAAGATCATACATGAAGCAGGCTGTGGAAGCCTACACAAAAACAAAGCCAAAGGCACGAATGTGGAAGTACAGCAAGGTCAGGGAGAGGCCATTAGGATAGTCTTGGGATAAGAGCAAAGAGCAGCTCCTATTACCCCTGAAATCAGGACAAATTTACTCAGAATTCCTGCTGAATCACTCCGCTAGTGACACACAAAACCCCCCAGGGCAACCAACCCATTTTCGCATTCGGTTAATGTTCCTGTCGTGAGTGCAGCACCCTGGTATTTTACTCCTTTTCTTAAAATCACACACACACACACACACACACACACACACACACACACACACACACACACACACACACGACTATATGTGCAGCAGTAGAAAGTGGTGGTGCACTTGATGTACAACAGAAAAGTGTGATTTATTAAAAGGAAAGAGGTTTACCTCTTGGACCATTTCCTTGATGAGTTTGTTGGCAGCTTTTAGGTCCTCTGGGTGCGAGCTGTTCAACAGGCGGGACAACATCTGACAAAGCAGACAGCCAGACTTCACATGGTGGAGCAACAATCATGAGCATGCACAGTGGGTAACAAACTGGCTCAGGTCCAATTTATTCTCATGTTAGAAAGCATTTTTTTTCAAATAATTGATTAGTCCTTACTTTTGACTTTTCCTCATCCTCAAAAATGGCATTCTTGGGTCTGGGTGGAGGAAGGTTCAGTAGTTTGTCAGGTGGCAGCTCTGGGTCTTGTTTAATGATTCCTGATTTACAAACACAGAATGTGATCAAGTCAAGGTTAAATCCTTCCAATCAGTATTTATCACTGTAGTTATTAGTTGCTTTAGCCCTTATTATCTTACAAATGGACTTGGGCTGCAACCTTTAGTGCCTTCTAAAAAGTTTAGAAGTTTTAATTTCCATTCATCTGATAGCAGACAGCCTCTTACCTTGTTTCTTCAGCATCTGATAAGCATCTGAGATCTTGGCCTCATCAGGTAACCCCAAAGTCCAGCTGTAGATCAACTCTAAAACCTTCTTTTTTACTGGCTCTGGTGACCGTGAGCCCAGGTACTGAGTGGGAGATTTAGAACAAGAACCGAGTGATTTACACACAACAGACGTGTAAAAAAATAAAAATAAATAAAAAGGTAAATAAGAAGCAACCTGGCTGAAAAACACTGAACACTCAGAGAGACACTCGGGAAGTCTTACCTTTGGAGAAACTACTTTGATGAGTTCATTGAGAAAACGGAACTTGCCAACTTCACTGTGAAACCTTTTCCCACAGTTTTTCATACACGTCTCCAGAACCTAGAAAAGAAATACAAATAAAATCTAAAAAAAAAAAACCTAACATCATCTACTACATACTTATGATTTTGGGTTTGATGCATATGGGTTTTTTGGGAGCCCATTAGAAAATATACGATGCCAACATGTAAACAAATGTAAATATCCTGTAGTAGAGTCGAAAAAAAATCTGATGAGACAAAACATTTGCACTGAAGACCAGGGTCATCAGTACCGAGGCAGCTACTTCAGACTAACACAACCTGGTTCAGATCAGAACTCACCAGCAGGGCCTGCATGGCCTCCCACTCCTGTGGAGACTGGATCTTGTGGGCCAGTAGCCTGGTGGCCAGCTGAGGTCTGTAACACAGGTCACAAACAATGCTGAATGTCCAGAGCACTGCACGCAGCGGTTGAAGGCAAGTGAGCAAGATATCAATATTTATTATTTCCTTTTTTCACTGCAATCATATTGTGTGATTTTGTGTTTTAATGTTTAATTCAATTGGCGAGTCCGATTAACCACATAATGATCTATAAAATAATTGCTGAAAAATGCCAGCTCTGATCAATTTCTCATGATTATGCAGCTCAACATGACGAACATCAGTCTAATATCTTTACAGTGTGGCAAACCAGGGGAAACAGCCAAGCCAATCCAGCACAGGAGGCGGATCCCCAAGCTTAGGTTGGGGGGGTTGAGGGAGTGTTTTATCCAGTTCAGATATTGCAGCCTCTGGGCACAAGTCATTGGTCACACATGCAGCCCATCAGGTAATCAGGAGAGGCATCTACTCACCAAGCTGCCAGGCAGCAGAAGAGAGGCAGTTTGAACAAAGGACCAAACAGAAAACACCACTGAGGTTTTCCACCCAGAGGCTGACAAGGAGATTATCGGTTCAGGAAAAATCAACCTGATCTTCCTTACTGCGAGGGACCAGAGGGGTCCCCACAAGGGTAATCACAAAGACTCAAGTTCTCTCTGCTCTACTCCACAGGATAGTGAGACAACCCCTTGTTGAGAAAAGACTGAAGGGACAAAGACCCTGGACAGGAAGACTCTTCAGTTTGTTTGACCCGCTCCCCTAAATTCTTTATTAAAAGGACACTTTGTTTCATGTCAACCATCTTTGAGTCTCCTTTTTAATTGTGAGTCTTGCCTTGTCTCTATGTCCCTCTGGTTGCCACAACAGGCCTAGTGTTCACAGGTAAGTATGACTTGTATTCAGCAATAGAAGCTGCAAAATGCAGGTAGTGAATTGAATACATGTTTGTTTGCATTTCATTAATTATTTGGTAGAAAAGATGACCACTACCACAGCTGGGGTATCCAGGATTAATAAAGTTGAATTGGCACCAACCAGACCATAATTAAGGTGGTTACGATGTCCTCTTACCCCTCCAAATCATTGTTGAGCTGGTCACAGAAGGCATGGATGCTGCTCCAGTCTGTGTCTCTGTTCAGTGGGTTTGTGGCTCTGTCTGAAATGTTAGCAAATGGGATGTCACACAATAGAGGCAGAAGATGTTAATTCAACTTCACTGCATTACAATTCAACAAAACCACACACTAAAGCCTCTAATGACCATAAAGTTGAATAAACACCCCTCTACAGCATTTAACACAACCTTCATGAAGGCAGGATTTTATTGCACAACTTTTGTTCCGTTTGTTTTTTTAGCTAGGAGTGGCTGATAAACTGGCAACTGAACGTATGTAATTTTCTCTCAGATAAAAACTGAAAGATCAATACATACCCAAACTTTCCCATTATAAATAGGATACCGAGTGAAAAATGTTTGCGTTTTTCCCATACGAAACTTTAACTAAACGCCCAAAAAAAGGCCAACAGGCATCAAGAGCGACTCCATGATTAAAATCGATTAAGTCTGTGCCACATAACCTCAGCTTGCCACCGTGCAGAGAAATATACAGGGCAGGTGCTAACAGAGTGTAACGTTAGCTAGCTAGCTGGTCGTCTGGAACTTTCTTACGAGGCCAGAGCTTTGCCATAATCGTAATATAACCTGTGACTACAAATGGGCCCCCCGTGGTCTTGTC
Organism: Maccullochella peelii; assembly: GCA_002120245.1. Classification (NCBI taxonomy): domain Eukaryota; kingdom Metazoa; phylum Chordata; class Actinopteri; order Centrarchiformes; family Percichthyidae; genus Maccullochella; species Maccullochella peelii. The sequence continues at coordinate 17,375 of LKNJ01003629.1, forward strand.
GCCCACTACCTAGCTGAGCTATCGTGCCGTAAAGCTAAAGCTACGCCTGGCTGTGTTGTGTGTTGACAGCTGGCAGGTACAGCAGCTTCGGCGCTCGGTTAGCATCCTGTATGTGACGGCAGGGTCCGAGTCCCCGCTGCTGCGGTGAGCTGTCACCTCATCTACAACAACTCACGGATAATAACGTGCGAGTGTCCGAGTCTCCAGACGACACTGGCTCGGTAGAAAAGGTGTAAAATACTCACTGATTCGAGACTCCAAACTCTCCGCATCGGGCGGCGTAGCCATCACAGCGAGATTTATGTGGTGCGTCGGTCTCGCGAGGGACTCACACGGGCACGTAGAGGCAGAAGAGACGCAGATCTCGAGCGGATAGAAAGACAATTTACAAATTAAAAACATAATGGATTTTTAAGATATTTGTATTATACTTATATACAGTGTGTAAACGTTCTGCCTTATTGTATGTATCAAATGTTTTTGATTTGCGTATTGAAATTAATAAATTACTTCCTGGCGTACAATAAATGATAATGAAACATAATAAAACATTGTTATATTTTCAACTGAAGTCTTCACCAAAGTTGCTATAATGTTCATCCTAATTATTTTATGAGTTTTATATGCCAAGTCAACGCCAATGTACATGAAAATATCACCAAATATTGCAGTTTAGCCACAAATGAGATTATAACGTGTAAATTTGAATAGGAATAATCATTCTAGCAACTCAATTTCTATGATCTAAGAACTGCGTCAAGAGCGATAACAGAACCATACCGGAAGTAGAATGACTCCAAAATTAAAGCAGACCTTTTGGTTGGCGTGGCCACCAACATAAAGTATATCTATGAAGAAAGTTCACTTAGAGACACATTTACTACGAGATTTACTTTAGTTTTATCACTAAACATGTCGCGTATCGTCTCTCAGGTTATTTTTTTGCAAGACTCGAAAGGTTAATGCTGCTGTAGTTTTATTTAACTTGTTTGACCGGAAGTCGTTTTTTAAACAATGGTTTACCTTCCTGAAATGACAAATGGATATGTTGTCCAAACATACAAAATAATATTGTAGCCTAAAACTGAATATGCTCACATACAATTATATTAATATCTTCATATCAGGAGATTTGTTCATTGATCAAAAAAGCAAGAACTGGGAGGAAGGATTGAAATGAGCAAATTGTCTGTTTTAATGAAGATGTAACGCCTCAAAGTTCTGATAAAAGGCATATATTATATTTGGCTGTAACGCAGTAAAGAGAAAAAAGTCTGTCAAATTTTGAAAAATATAGCTTGAGAAATAAGCTTGTAACCAGAAACCTCCCCTTCCTAATTATAGAGCAGCAGCGGCTCTCTGTCTCCCTCCAGCGGCAGCTATTGTGCATTTCACTGAATGTGGGGCACAACAAGGAGGACTACGGCAAGTAACGGGATTGGATTTAAATTTACACCCTTTCTATCAAATCGACCGTGAGTCATCTGAGCACTGCAGATGTCTGGACGACAGTTCACCACATTCAGAAGCTCGTTGACGGTGAAAAGTGACACGGTGTTGCCGTGAGTGAGGGAAACCGTTTGAGACTTTAATTGTGGCTGGAAACGCTGAAACCATGCACAGATACCTTTTGTTTTTATTTGACAAAGCAACATAACAGAGGAATATGTGACTTCCTTCCTTCCTGCTGCTTCACCAACTCGATACACGCGTCAGGCCGCAGGTTTTCTGAAAAAAGTTGTTGCAACGGTAGCAGATACTCGTTTCCTGTTTTCACCACAAAGCCTAACCTGCCCGGCTTTATCTGATATCCTCTAACTCCTAAAGTACCATGTTCACCCAGCACACATGCCGGATCTCACGCAACAAATGGCAACGCCGACTGCTTTGCGGGAGTGGTGCCGCGTCACATGCACCTATTACCCCAATGTGGAAATAAAGAACATGTCAACCTCATTCAGAGATGGACTCGCATTTTGTGCCATCATCCACAAACACCGGCCTGACTTGATGTAAGTAGACCAGTAGTTTCATGTAGCTGTGTTGACTGTGCAAGGTCCTGCTCAGCCAGATGGACAGTGAGGTGCAGCTGCACTAACATTGTAAACACATTGTTTGTCCTTGTCTGGTTTTGGGGTCCAGTCCTGAAATGTAATCGTCTTCTTGACTAGGGCTGCTCCTGATTGACTAACGTGCTGTCTGATCTGGAGCAGAGCAGGACCTGCACACTGTGTCGAAGACTAATCTGCTCTCATTTGCTTAATCTCGCTCTGTTTCTCTGCTTAACCTTTTCTTGTCCAGTTTAATGGGATTAGTTGGTTGGTTTTTACCTTTTCCATACAACGCTTGGACTGGTGTCATTTCATTTAATCTCTGATCTTCAACTGCACTTTGCTTGTGCAGTGCTTTATGTCTCTGATTAACCGCCATTCACCAATAGGCAACTGTTGTGTTTGTGATTTTATCTTGTCATCATCAGTTAATCAATCTCTCTCTATTTTCCTCACCTTGCTCCAGAGATTTCAGCTCCCTCACCAAAGATAATGTTTATCATAATAACAAACTGGTGAGTCTTTCTATCTATGTTTTCACACAAACCACAATGCAAACATGTCTCTTTCAACCATGTTTTTGGGGTTTATTTACCATTACTAATACTTCTGGGTAATTTGTATTAATGCAACCTCATTTTTACAGTCGTCTACCTTCATTCTCTGTTCATCTTTCCTGGTCTGTAGGCATTTGAGATCGCACAGACGAAGCTGGGCATCCCCGCCTTGCTGGACCCAAATGACATGGTTTCCACCAAGGTGCCTGATTGTTTGAGCGTCATCACCTACCTTTTCCAGTACTACTACTTCTTCAACAGGAAGTCTTATGGTGTGTTGAGTATATAATCTCTCTTTTCTGTTTTAGAGCTCTTTATCAGATGCGTTTATTAACAATTACTTGCAGCAAATCAGCAAGCAGAGGTTTACTGTCTTGCTCAGCAGCACTTCATCAAGATACATGATTATTGAAGGTTCCTAGGATTATATCTGTGATGTTTTGGGCTCTTTACAAGATATGCAAATTCATGCCCCTCGAGGATCAGATTTAAGTGCCACCTCTCTTTTTCATCTGCTTTATTACCAGTATTTTGGGTGCACCACTATCCTTTACTCTTCACATCACGTTAACCTTCAGACAGCCCACACTCCTCCTCTACTCAAAGCAAGACACACACATTTTCATCTTAAAGTTCTCGTTTGCCCAACTGTCTTCTCTTGACTTTGCAGCAGGTCTTGCCAGTTCGAAGTCATCACAAGTCACTGCCTTAAACAATCTCGCAAAGAGTAAGACTCCTGATGGTCTGAAACCCTGGAAGGTAATTGCTCACAGTCATTTTAACGCACGTACACTCCCAATGTGAACATGCCTTGTTTACTCATGCACTTTGTCATCTCAGCTGCTGGGTTAACCGTCTCAGTTGCTGGTTTCTCTCCTCTGTTCAGAGCTCGACCGATCTGGAAACCAGTAGAGAAGACCGTTTGTCCAACACAAAGCCACGAAAGGTGTGTAAGTTGTGCTTTAAACCCATCCACCTCATACAGAGGCATTTGATTGACGGGAAGGTCTACCATCGCAGCTGTTTCAGGTAACGGCACACTTCACAAGGTAACAATTTGTTTTTGCTTCTATTAGGGTCTGGATCCAGATGTATCCAGACTGTGTGTAGATCTGGTTGAGACAGGCTGCAGTTCACACATAAAGAATGCGTTTCATATGTGTTTCAAGTGACCACTGTGATCATATTTGACATCCTATGCGGTTATAGCCGAAGGAATCTGTATCTGCGCTCGGCCATACAGCTTGAGAAGACAACAGTTTTTTAGTTATTTATTACATCAGTGCAGGTCAGTTATGGGAGTCCCTTTTTCTGTTAATATGTGTTAAGGATGCTTTTACAGCAACACATTTCATGTTTGTCTTTCAGGTGCAAAGTGTGCCAGAGCACTCTTTTACCGGGGTCTTATACACAGGGAAGTGATGCTAGCTCCTTGATCTGCACTCACCACATAACAGAGAGTCAAAGTGCTTGTGTTGACCTCAGTCAGCAAATTGGATCTACTGAGAATCGGCCCAAATGTAAGTTTCTGGGTGGGTTGGCTATCTCCAGCATCCCTCATTACAATAAGAAAACAGAGTTACAGTACAGACTGGTTTTTAAAACAGCAGAGACGGTGGAGAAAGAAAGGCAGGAGAGGAGCAGAGAGGTGAAAGACGGAAAAAACAGAGACTACACTGTTGGAGTGAGGAGCATGGTAAAGACGCCACCTCATCTTCCTGCACCCACTGTTAAAGAGAGGAAGGAGATTGAAGGAGTGGCAAAAGCTGGACCTGCAACCATTGTGGCAGACCGCCAGATACAACAGGAAGCGAAAAAGACCGAAGGAAGTAGTCGGCCAGTTCCAGCACCCAGGCGAATGTTAGACTCTTCTGCAGTTGCTGTTCCTGCACCCAGGACCAAAACCTCCCAGACTGCAGGTAAATGGGCACTTTATTATTTTACGGTAGTGGCTCAGTTTTTGCTCTCTGTATCTATGTATGTTGATCATAAGTCCATGACCATCTCTTCTCTTTCATGACTGAGTGAAAAAAAATAGTGAATCCATTTTTTGTTTTTCCTCTCTGTTTCTCTGCAGACAATTCATCCAACCAAAATAAACGTTCACTCAATTCATCTCACATGTAAGTGTACGGAAAGAGTCGCTTCTCTGCTTGCCTTTGGCACAAACCTCAAGCTCTCGCCTGTGTTTTACTCATTTTACCTCTCTAACTTACAGCTATGCATCCATTAAATATTGACAATATTCAGAACAATTATATAAACATTTGAATATATCTTATATGTAGAATTTTCATGGTAATAAATGTTTAAAAACACATTAAATCTAAACATCGCATAAAAGGAGCTTTATAAAATGGTGTGATTTACAATAATAATAATAATAATAATAATAATAATAATAATAGGAAATAATGACTGATTTCCTCAGAGGTTCCTCCTCACTTGTGGAGTCATCTCTTAAAGCACCTCTCATCTTTTTCCTTGTAGCACCAGCCCAACCAGTGTTAGCCCTAAAGTGAAAACCAACCATCCATGGCTGACCATCATCCATCCTGGACCCTGGACGCAGCTGCCTCCCGCTCAAGCTCCTCGATCCAAGTCTGACTCTAAAGTGCAGGGGTCATGGTACAGACCCAGACTGCCTCCTCCCAATCCATTTAAAGAGGATCAGGAAGAGGGCACTAAACCTGATCCTGCAGACCAAACTAAGCGCTCAGTGGCAGGGAATGATGGCAATCTGGCAGATCAATCAGGGCACGCAGCTACTGCGGTTTGTTCAAGTGATGCTGAGCAAACTGCAGGCTTCAAAGAGGCCGGCGGAGTTGCAGTACCTGTCCCAGCAGAGGGAGTGGGTGCAGTTACTAACGCAGTGGGAGCTTTGAGTGAACCAGTTGGACATACTAGTCAAATTGGCGTATCAGATTTGGCTGAAACAGGAAGTTTCCTGTCGGATGTGACTGAAGCAGCAGCAGGGCCGCATGCCACTTCAGATGAAGCACAGGGTCACATTTTACCCAGGAGTCGCTCTGTGCCAGCTATCTGTGCCACATTTGCCAAATGTGACTTGACAGATGCAAATGAATCTGATCAGTTCACGTCATGTCAAAGTAAGGTATGAATAAAGATAATGGCTAACTAGCAATAATGAAGTCTAATATCATCTTCTGTTTTCAATATCGTTTTCTGCTGCAGCCACAGACTCATAACCCAAAGAAATGACGTTTTTATTGAATGCTAATGCTATTACATCAGATTAAGCAGGTCTCATATAGTATTAACTGCCTTACAATTTTCCATCTTCTTTCCATTTGTAGCTGGCCTGCAAGGAGAATCCTTTTGATCGAAACCCTGCAATGCCCAATTCAAAGACTTTTCAGTCCCTCCCATCTAGACAGGCCGCTGCTCATGGCTTCCCACTCATCAAGAGGAAGGTACAATAGCTGGATTTAGAACTCAAAAGGCAACTAACAATAAAAATAACTCAATAAATGTTAATACTAATGATATGTTTATTGTTCTAAATACATATTGACACATTGCAGGCCAAAAAGCAAAAATCTGAACATCTTTTAGGTTTGCCTCCATGTCATCATCTTTATCCTTAATGGAAGGACTCGATGCTTTTTTAAGTTGATACGTTTTAAACGCAGTGATTATTTTAGCCCTCATCACGAGGTTCAGTCATTAGGGATTACATGTAAAGTGGAGTGAGATATGACTGAGTTTTAGTCTTGTATGTTGATTGACAGGTGCAGACGGAACAGAATGTTTCTACAGAAGACCCGCAGGTGGAGATGAGAGAACTGGATGAACATCTGGAGGTGCTGGAACAACGAGGAGTCGAACAGGAGAGGAATCTGAGAGACTGCAAGAATGGTTCGCCAAATTGTTCCTACTGGTTCTAGACAAAATCACTGTTGCGCAGTGCAGTATGCGTAAATACTAACCATGCAATAGTGATTTTTATGTCTTTTTATTTCAGATGAAGAGGAGGAACAAATGCTTATGGAGTGGTTCTCTCTCAACCATGAGAGACACGTTCTCATGTGCAGTTATACAGAGCTGGTTTATCTGTAAGTAGATCAGACCAGGACAATGATTTTGCTCTGCTAATGAGTTTTTTCATTTCCACTGCAGTTTACTCTGCGTCCAAAAGGTTTGTTGGGATGGGAGGTTTCTTGAATTTTCTTGAACACATTTTGTGTTGTGACTTTTCCCAGGACAAAGCAGCAGAAGTTAGAGGAGAGACAGGCAGATGTGGAGTACGAGATGAGATGTCTCCTTAATAAACCGGGTCAGTGTTGTTACTGTGCGCGTCACTTTGTCTCCATTTGCAGCTCACATATCTGACCGTAATAGCAATCATTTATCTCAATAACCGGGGACATTGGTCGGCAGAAGCAATCAATAATCCTTGAACCAGGGGCCTATATAAACATATAATCAATAGCCCAACATTTCTAGTTTCACCCCTAAACATACCACTTTTCTGATGTGGGTATGAAGAGCTTCACAATTAAAATCACAGATACACACCATATATGACATTCTTATGGAAAGCTACAAGTTGGCTCTGAACAGAAGACACAGAGATAAATTCTTCTAAAAGCAAATTTTTCCAGGTTTAAATCGTCCAGTTCTGTGAGTTTTGCCTTCTGACCTGATACTGCTTTTGTGTATAAGGGAACATAAATAAATCAGAACCTCACTGGGTGCAGTTTCCTGAATGTGGTGAATGTGATGATGCAGTGGAAAGGAGAGTGAGTTGCGGTGCTTTGTTTTTGTTCCACACCGTCGTCTTCACATTCAGAGAGTGACTGGAGTAAGGAGGATCGAGGTCGAGAGCAGCAGCTGATGGCTGAGCTGATCACCATTGTCGAGCAGAGGAATCAGATCATCAGCAGCTTGGACGAGGACAGGCAGAGGTGCACAGAAAAAAAAAAAACAATAAGTGGTGCTTTGACATTCATAGATTTTTACGTTGAAAAGCATAAATGCAACTTTTGTTTTTATAATTAGGGAAAGAGAAGAAGATATGTTTTTGGAAGGAATGATGAAGAACAAAGGTGAGAAAATTACAGTTTAAATCAAAAAGTTCCCTTAAAAATAGCCTTTTTTTATGCTGTTCATACTGTGTCTTACTCTCCTCTCTGCTTATGAAGAAGGCAGAGAAAATTCAGCTTGAATTCTATGAAACACATTAATGCTCTATATACTCATGCTTGCTTATAAAAAACTTTATATATCTCTCCTCAGAGCTCCAGAAAGAAGGACTAAAAGAGCTAAAGAAGTCAAAAGGAAAGTTCAAGTTGCTGAACCATAAAGCAGAGAGCACCAAAGACTCCGTGGATAAAAAGAGCTGAAGTACTATCATGACTGCAGAAACTCTCATAGACAACAAAGTCATTTTATACTTAGAGATGATAAAAGTGTTGTGGAAGATGATAATATGTAACCACTTGGTAGCACAGACTAAAGGGATGAATCATTTTCTCAGTGCAAATGATTTAGTGTTATCAATGTACATTTTCTCTTCCATGTTTCATCACTTGCCCTATCACTTATCAATATTTAGTTTTTTTTTTAAAATTGTATTACATACTTTTAGTATTAGTTGAAGTATGCAATAAATATTTATTTGGATAAGTTGTATGTCTTGTCTATGGAGAAGAATTGTACATTTCATGATTAAACAACTTTTATTTCAAGGTGTTTATTGATCTGCAATGCTGAGAAAGGTACATTTAAATTCACTCAAAACAGTCCGGTAAAACCAACTTGTCTGGAGTTTGATTAATAAGAACATAGTTCTCCTAGCACATTTACCAACGTAGCCTATTTGTTATTTATCAGTTTCATTGCTTTTGCTCTAATTATTATGGTTTTAAGGTAGAAACACTGGAGAGTAGAGCTTTGACATCTTTGTTCTATCTTTGTTCTTACATAAAAGTTGTGAAGAAATTACCTGCACATTCCTTTGGTTTGAAAAAGCAGCACATTTAACAAGAGTAAGCAAGTGTGTAACTATTTTGTTTGTAACCCAAATTAAATAAGGGGGTAGGCGGGTGGCCCAAGACTCTACTCACCAATTAACGCCACAATAAAACAGACAAAAACAATTTGACCCGTTCCACAGTCGTTCTATTGTATTACATTAGACCAAAGCATGCTAGTTTTAACATTTTCAAAACACGTTTTTTTTTTATTAAACTGCAAGGCAAGCAGAACGAAAAACGAATGTTCCTCTTGAGCATCCGGAAACATTTTCCAACGCACCAAGCCACCGGAAGTGGAAAGCTCTTACCGTTCATGTGGGTACATGTTGACAACAAAAAAGTGTCTCTGAACGTTTTTAATAGCAAGAATTCACATATACGAGCTTCAAAATAAAACATGTCCGACAACGAAGATAAGTAAGTAACGACGCACAGCTTTAACACGCTATAGTAAGCTCCGTATTCACTATAACAACACAACGTGGTCTAACGGTAACGTTATAGCTAACTAACGCTTAGCCAGTTAGCCATCACAACTGTCCATTATAAAATTATTCCGGCTCTGTGTCTTTGTGATAACTGGTTTGATGTCACATTTGTAGCTTCGACGACGGAGACTTTGATGATGCCGAGGAGGATGAGGGATTAGATGACCTGGAAAACGCGGAAGATGTACGTCCGCCGTTTAATTGTTAACTTTTATATCGGCTTTTCTAACTGGATTAAACAGACATTTAACTTGTGTGTAACTTACCAAGCCCTTTGCTGTTTAATCGTATTTGTTTTTGGTTCTGTGAGGATGTAATTTGGTCCATATTGAACGTGTTCGTGTTGCTCTCGTGAGCAGGAGGACCAGGAGAACGTGCAGATCCTGCCTGCGGGAGAGGGCCAGCAGGCCAACCAGAAGAGGATCACAACACCGTATATGACTAAATACGAGAGAGCCAGGGTGCTGGGCACACGAGCTCTGCAGATAGCGTGAGTGTTTGTATATGTGTTGACCTACACACTGTGTGTGCTGGTGGTGTGACCACTATGTCCTGGTTTCAGATCTGACCTTTGACCTTTGTCAACACACTTTTTTTTTAAGCTCTTGCCTTTCGTGTTGACTTTATTATAGCCATGTATGGAGGCGGAAGTGCTGCGTGTGAGGACACAACTCTGTCATTAGTTTTATATTTGTGCCACTAAGTGTCTGTGCTTATTGTAAAATACTGTTTATGTGTTTGTAATTACTCATAAATTGTAAATGCCAGTTTTAATACACCTGAGTGAAGTTAATTATTAATACCCCCTCCTGTTTGGTCACCATATTCACTTACTGTTACTATTTCTCAAAAATGTCTTGTGTGTTAATTTCTGATAAAAGCACAGATAATTATTTCTGATAGTTGTCATGTTATATAGATGTATACTGATATTGAGATATTTAGTAAAATGTGCTGTTACATTCGAGTACATCATTATCATCCAGATTAAATTGCAAAGAAAGAATGGAAACAATGAGGTTACCCTTTGTTAGATGAGTAAGAGCAGAACAACTAGACTGAAATAAAATCAATCAATCAATCAAACTTTATTTGTATAGCAGCACCTTGACAGCAATTGTTGTCTTTTGTGGGAGCTAGGTAAGGATCGAGCGCATGATTTGTCTGAGTGGTACTAGTCAATACCTTTAATGTAATGAGCACCATTACCCAGCCCTTAATGTATTGCAGGAGGGTTTGAATGCTTGGAGGCAACATTATTAGTTGGACTCTGTTGCTTACACATTTACTGTACCTGTCTGTCTGCTGACTTGTTCCCAACAGGATGTGCGCTCCAGTCATGGTGGAGCTGGAGGGAGAAACAGACCCCTTGCAAATAGCTATGAAAGAGCTTAAGTAAGTGATAATTGTTCAGTTTGAATTATCAGTAATACTTTTTAAAATCATATCATGGCTGAATCTCTGTACTTCCCAGTGTCTTAGTGTGAAGTTTGTTCGTCCCCTCCAACAGGAGCAGAAAGATCCCCATCATCATCCGCAGGTACCTTCCTGATGGGAGTTATGAGGACTGGGGCTGTGACGAGCTCATCATAACTGATTAAACAACGTAACCAGTCTGCACTGACAAAACAATATATGCTGGTTCACCACCACCACCCCCTCCTCCATCGTATCAGGTCAGTCAGCTACACAAACCCAGAAGATTCCCGAGGCGGATGCAATTATCACCCACCTGTTCATACCTCTGTTTGATCCACAAACATCCATCACATCTGGTGACTCTGTGAGCCGGTGAAATATGAATACATGAAATGACACTGAACAATGAACAGACACTAGAAGACTCAATAGAATCAAGACCATGTGGTCAGGTTTATAGTCCTGTGATCTGACTTAAATTTAGAGTTAGAATCTGCAGTACTTTTTGTTTTAACATCTGCATTATAACTTAAAGCCACAAGGGGGAAACATTTACTTTGTTTTACAAATTAATCCTGTGTTGTAGTTATTGCATTTGTTGTTTTGAGGGAGAGATGTGATTAGTGTAAAAGAACTGTTTTATTGTTATTAATAAACTCTTTTGTAGAAATGACCGAGTCTCATTCATAACACTCATAATAACACTATGAACCATCAGAGATGTTTGTAGTGAGTTTGAAGTTATACTATGGGTTAATATGAGCGTCACAGGGGTTGAACGGTATAATTGTACAATAAGCCTCTTACACCTGAGCAAGTGGGACGTCCAGGTGAACTGAAGGAATTGCAAGAGTGTTATTTAGTTGCCCTGAACCTACAGTATGTCGTATTACTAAATCATATTTCAGACTTAGAAGTGATTAAGTCATTCTTCCATCGAGACAAATAACAAACTTTCTACAACACAGTGCAACAACCTGTAGTTAATACCAGTTTGGTAAAGCTCACAGTGTCCAGTATCTGTATTAAGATGTTGATACAGCTTTAGTTTCAGTAGTATTGACTAAATATCCTCCTAAGAGGCTACGTACTGTATGTCCACTTTTCCACTTGGCCGATGCAGCTTTCTTTTGTGTGGCAAAAGTTATTATTATTAGATTGCCACATGAAATAATTTGTCAATGTTTCAAACTGAAGATTGTGCAGCTACACGAGTAACTACTGTCATGTTGAATATCAGTTGGCAGCATGTGACTGCTTGAAAATCACCATTTTTATAGGTGGGAATTCTTGAAAAGTTGGAAGATTTCTGGTACATCCATCACATCAAACACTTTAAAATTATGTTATAAGCAAGGGGGAAAGTCCCAAAATCAAACCACACCACAAGTTCTGACAGTTTCAACAAAAGCCTGACTTTATCAGCTTTATCATACATGTAAAAGTGTTTGTTATTTCTCCACCCCGTGTTTAATAACTAGTGTGGAAGCCTGACAGATTCTCGTCTGGCTTAATGTTCAGGAGCTGTCTTAAAGAGCTGAAGCGGGTTTACTCCTGCAGCTGATGGAGAAGTGTTGTAACCGTCATGATGCGCTCTGCGCCTCCCCCCCTCTTCCCCCATACAAACACATACGCACAAAGCAGCCAAACAGTCGCTGTATTGTTTAGTGAAAGTGGGTTGTTGCCCGGGCAGAAAGAGGGCCAGTGCATGCTGGAAGATAGAGCGGGCTGAACGTTAGTGAGAATGAGAGGATTAACAGCTTTGTTGTAGAAGAAGCTGTATGATGATCTTCCAGCCTCTGGTGGATGGATTATATGTTATGTTCATGCATTACATGTATATACAAATGCAGCTGGGGAAGAAAACTGTTAGATATAAACTGATGAAGTAGCATGTTTTCCCACAGTGAAAGTAAAGCCAAGAGGTGTGTATCACTGTAGTCTCATCTATCTCGCAAACATTTAAACGACCAGTTTGTACTGGTCTCTATAATTGTGTGTAGCCACAGTCGTGTTATTCATTTCTGGAAAACGGCTTTAATCTGTGAGTCTTTTGATTGGAAGAGACAGCGCCTCGGGGTGACGCTGCACTCGTTTCGTGGGGCGGGGGGGCATCCCATGTGACACTCACCAGCACCAGCCACAGAGAGGCCACCATCAGGTCGTCCTCAATGCAGCTGAGGGTCTGACTAATATCTTCTGCCTCGTTCCTTCGCTCAGTACTTGTCTTCTTATCTGTCGTCGTTCATTTCTCTGTTCCATCGGTATGTCCGACACATTATGTCTTTCTTTGTGTTTCTCTAAATCTCTTTCCTTTTTAGATTTATTCACCCTCACCTGTTCACCCAGTTTTGGAGACAATATACAATGGAGTCTGATCTGTCTTTCTCCACCTGTTTGTTATCTTTCACCTGCTGTGCTCTGACAACTCCCCCATTAACCCTTTGATTAGACGGTACCTGGACTAAATAGTATATCGTTCCTAGCATCTGTTTACTGGATTTGTAGATCGGATTATTGGATCAAGAAATGACAAATTATGTTAATTCAGACAGTTTGTCAGATCTTGTGTGTGTCTTCTGTTAGATTTGACTGCAGAACTATATAATTGTGTCTTTGATAAGTTTACCAACAGGACCACATAAAAACACATTTTGTTATGCATTTTAATGCATAGGTTGGGCTTTTTTCTGATCGTCCCTTTGTTAATTAATGTTAATGATGTAATGTCTTTTGTTCCAGTCCCAAGGTCTTCTCAGATCCGCTGAGTGTTCTGCAATAATACCTGAGTTAGATTTTACCAGACCTTCAATGTATCAGCATGTCTGGAAGAAACAAACACAACCCTGATGCTTTTGATCCATTCCTGCTCAGCACTGTATGGTGGCAGTGTGCGCTGATGGCTGACATCTGCTTTGACAGTTTGGTGCTCTGAATTCACTGAAACAGATAAATAACTCTACCTGCGTCTTCTTTCTGGTTAACTCTCTTAACTTTTGGACTGTTTTAATCCCATTTCAGCTTCAACCTGAAAAGAGAGAGAGGTGGGGGTTCAGTGGATAGGGTGAGTGTGGGGCATGCGAGGAGGAGGGTGGGTAGCGGGGGTTGTAGGGTCTATGTGCAGAGAGAGTATGAGAGTCCCTTTGTGTCCCGGTGAAGCTACAGGCCAGGCAGTTATGGGTAAGGCTCCCTCATTGCCCTGTTTCCCTCCTCCCCTAGCTCCCCTTCAATGGCCCTCTTTGTCTTTCCAAAGTATCACACAGCCGATTAAAGAGAGGGAATTAGGAGTCAGGCTTAACCCGCAACACACAGAAACACACACATACATGCACACCATAACAAACTTGAAATATGCATATAGACATGCATAACCAATCATACCCCTATCTGGGGCTGAATTAGTTCAAGTTCAAGGGGACTTTCAGTTGCAGTAATCAGCTACAAACTACATGAATGTGGATCTGATGGCCCTTCTGCTGCTGTCCTAATGTAACACATTATCCCCACAGTCTCATACACTGCGTGCGCATACAAGGCACCATCGCTCATGTTCAGCTTACCTCTGCTAATGGTCGGTTGCAGATTGCCGTGGCTGTGAGCAGCTAAAGTGAATTATCCAGTAGCTGAACAGATTATGCCAAGAATGTGAGCAGTAGTTGAGTCATGATGCCATGAAGACATGTTTCTGCTGATGAGTTTTTGTCTGGGGGACAATTTGTTGTTTTGTTGTTTGAAAATTAGGATGCTCATATTTTTTTTCTGTTTTTACTCTTCTGTAGTTATTATTCAGAGCGGGATGTATTATTTATTATTTCCATCATTCCATTGTAGAAATGTTTCAAGAGGCGGACTTGTATTAAAGCAGAAATAATAGAGCTTTATTTCAAGTGAGTGTAAAAGATCATTAGTCATCATCACATGTTTAGGCTTTCGCTCCTGCTGTTATTTAGAAGTTGTGCTGCTGTGCTGGCAACAGTTACGCAAGAATGGAAAATATGAAATACTAAAACAGCAGAAAGAGTCAAAAGTTTTCTTCATAATGGGGGGAAACAAATAACAGTGCACACAAACATAAAAGAAATATAAATAATCAATGTAAAATTCATAGAAGCATTACAGATATGTCACACATAGCAACATGGATGTAAAATGAACCTCTTGTGCTGGAGGTAAATGGTTAAATAAAAATGGGCTTTACGCTTCGATGGACCAAGAATTAAAACAAGCATGCATATGATTGGGATCTGTGTCCAGTATTAGAATATTTAAGTGATATACAAAAAACCATGCAAATTAAATTAATTTGTTTGTTTTTTTCACTTTCCCAGATGGAGCATAAGATACTTAAAATACATATAATTTGTTCAGGAGATGAGCGACAGAAATCACATCACAAAGTACATCATAATGACCAAAGAGAGATGAGGAATGAGAAAAAGGCAACATGAAAAAAACAGATTAACTAACAGACCAAATACTGTGATAGACACAAACATGATTTAACATAAAATACAGGTTGTTGCTTCTCTGTGTCACGTGTGAGTACTAGCAGGTATTATTAAGGACAAGGCACATTTCATATTTAATATTAGGCTGTGTTAAAACATATTGGAAGCTTTTCTTGCTCAATCTCTGGCAACTGTCTCTCAGTATTGGCATCTCCCACATTGAAACTGTCCCAGAAACTACAATCAAAAGATCTGATATTTCACATTGAATACTGTTCTATATACACACAAAGGAAAAGAAAAGGCAGTGGTGCAGACTTTCAGTGGAGATAATAATGGCAAAAAGCATTTGACAGTTTTAATACAGTCAGTTGTTAAAACAATGAAAACGCTTCTATTATGTATTATATGGTCAATGAAAATGGATTATCCAAGTATAAATAGAATTGTCTTTTATCATGAATGTTCTTCATGAATACGTCAAATACTACTAAATAATCACACTCATCAGTGCCATTGTGGGGGGAAAAAAGGCAAAAGTAGCTTTCCACACTAATACGTTTTTAAGTAATTTACAATAAGTCACACTGGAAAAATGTTGACAGCTAAGAGAAAACTAATTAGCTACAAAATGTAAGGTAGTTTTGAGTGTCACGTTGGGAGAAACATCTGTAAAATCTGTTTCTTCTCTAAAAGTTTTGGTCTCAAAACTTTGGTCGTTTTACAAATATCTCAAATCTGTATGCATCAATATACGTACATTTGTCATTTCAAGTACATAGTATAAACTGTCCTGATAATAGCCAGTCTTCATGAAAATTGTTTTTTGACTAAATATACATTTCACTTAACAAAACCTCAACATGGTTTTATGGCATTTTTCTTCCATGCACATTCATTGTGTGCAGGAAAGACATTTTAAGTGAACACAGCATAATCGTTTGAATTAAATAGGGACAAATGTGCCTCAGAAACCAACAGAATGTTATCAGTGTTTGTTGTATTGATTTCCAAAAGCAATACAAAACCAACATCTGTTTGATAAAAAGGTTAGTCTTGCCTGAGAAGTGAATGGGCCACAGTCACATAGTTTGGCACTCCATTCTTCAGGTACAAAATGAATGAATTTGGCTCCCTCTCAGTCACACACTTCACAATACAGATCAAGGTCTTGCTAATTCTTAATGTGTACCAGGGTCCCTTTTGCTACTGACCCCTTGTGGATTGTGGGAGAGGGGTGTAGACTACAATGTGCCTCCTGTGATACACATGGTCAGTTTGGAGTCACCTAACTGACAGGGACATGATCCATTACCACTTATGAACACTGCCAATTGTGTCGTTTGGAGGGCCAGAGGCATCTAACCTGGAACTATGTGTTGGCGGTGGTGGATGGGTGTTTTTCCCCTGCACCACCAAAGTAATACATTCTCTACTACACTGTGTGCCCCAAATAATCAACCATGCTTCAATAGCACCACGCTCCAAGCTCATCCTTGAGCTGTGACTGCGTTTCTACCTCTGGGCAAGAGCAAAGCGGAGTTTCTCCCTTCCTGCCTCCCCAGCCGACTCCCCCAGTGCCTGCCCACTCCCCCCAGCCCAGACCACTTTCACTGCCGATACCACCAACAATGCTGTTGTTGCTACTGCTCTTTGGGTCTGACATGGGGGCTGAACCTGCACCAGTGCCCTCTGTTCTCGTTGTCTGTCATGGTCGCGACAGTGTTGTGTAGACGGGCTGGTCCCAGTGCGTGGGGCTGTGTGACTGCGGTACGCTGGCTGGGTCAGTGATGGTAGTGTACAGGGGCCTCTGGGAAGGCCCCATGTAAGAGAAGGCTGAGTACAACCCTGAGGCCTGGCTGGAATGGGCATAGTATGACCCTGAGGCCTGGTGGTCAGCATATTCAGCAAACTGAGCCCTGGAGGCCAGTGAGGGGAAGGCAGAACTGTAGTGAGGAAGGCTGAGGGGGGTGTAGGTGACACCTGCAGAGGCTGCCTCTGCGAAGTGACCCCCGCCACCTCCGGCCTCGCTCTTGATCTGTGCCTTGGAGGGATCTGAACCCATGGGGGAGCCGTGATGTTGCTGCTGCTGCTGCTTGGAGAGCCAGGCTGCTGAGTGTCCACTGGCTGCTGCCAGAGCTGAGGAGATGCCGTAGGTGTACGGAGAGGCTGGAGAAGCTGTTGCAGCTGCTCCTGCCCCAGCAAGTTGCCCCACCCCTGGGTGCCCATTGGGGGGAAGGTACTGGTCAAACTCATTGACGTCAAAAGGCTCCATGTTGGCCATCACCTCATGGCTAATCTCACCAATGTCCACATTACCAAAGTCAATGTGAGGTTTCCCAGATCCCGGAGCAGCTAAGCTTCCCTCTGCTCCCATTGTGCCACGGGAGACCCCATTCCCAGCACCCTCCCGTTTTCCTTCCCCTGCCTTCCCAGACTGAGGCTCAGTCTTGGGAGTGGTGGGAGGTGTGGGAGGACTGTTACTCTGACCTGTAGAGACACAAGAAAACATGCAGTTACAGTAGTTTTCTTGGGAGACTCAAACAATTATCAGACTAATCTAACGATGTGACAGGGATGGTAACAGTGTGGTAGTGGGAGGGAACCTGCAGCCCACCTGCAGCATGAGGGTGGTGACTGTCTTCCAGAGGAGACCGTGCTCCCCCACTGTGGACCACTTCCAGGTGAAGGCCCTTGTAGTGGGATTGGCTGTGGCTGGCCTCACCCTCCGAATGACCGTCAGCCTCACTTCCTGACCCAGAACCAGGCTTTCCGTTCTTGCGGCGTCGTGGCTGGTATTTGTAGTCAGGATAGTCCTTCTTGTGCTGCTTCCTCAGCCTCTCTGCCTCCTCGATGAAGGGCCGCTTGTCGCTCTCATTAAGAAGCCTTAAAAAGAAAAGATGTTAGTAGATGGGTTCAACCCTCGCTCTCTCCCTCCCCTCTCTCTCAACCCAACCAGTCGAGGCAGATGACCGCCCACCCAGAGCCTGGTTCTGCTCGAGGTTTCTGCCTGTTAAAAGGGAGTTTTTCCTTGCCACTGTTGCTTGTGCTTGCTCTTGGTGGGAATTGTTGGCTCTCTGTACACATAAGGAGTCGGTCTAGACCTGCTCTTTATGACAAAGTGCCCTGAGATAACGTTGTTATGATATGGCGCTATATAAATAAAACTGAATTGAACTCTCAGCACTCAATCAGAATTAGGCCAGACTGTAGGTTTTTTGCTGCTGTATATATTCTACAAGATGATGTTTGTAGCTTTTCTTTTGGTATAGGGAAATGGTAGTCACCTGGGAACATTTAGAGCTTGTGTTAACAGTAGCATGAGTACTAAATAAAATGCACATTAAAATGAATTCTTTAAGGCTTAATATTCTGGAGGAAGTCAAGAATCTGGAGTAATAGGCATAAAATAATCAAAATGATCTTGTGATATGCTCTGCAACATACTTTCCAGTAATAATTTTGATCCATTTTCAGTGCATATTAATACATTATGCTTCATTCACTACATCTGCACAGCTGCATCTCATGGCATGCCTGCCAGGGACTTGTGACTGCTGGACAATAATGAAATAATACAGGCCAGAGATGCATCCTGTCTGCAAACATGAAACTGAGCTCCTTATTAGTACTGCTGGCAGGAATGGCATGAGAAACCCCTGACCTTCCTTAGCCTCCCTGTTCATCGTGTATCTGGGCCAATTAACCAATCATGCCTGAGCCCAAGGTCAAATCTTCATCTCATTAATGTTCAGTCCCCACAAGGTTAACGAATTTAACCTTTCTGACCTTCTTGTCAGCAAATAGTGAGTGTTGTGTGAGAAAATAGACACTGGATGAATTGCCTGGCAGAACTTTAAACTTTAAGAACTGCGAACAAGAAGCAACAATATCGACAACTAGCTATCAAACACAGTAAAAGATTTTTAGTAGGCTAACCATAAAAATTCACTTAACTCTTCTTGACCCAGGAATATTAGCAATTCCAAACCACAATTTACATAAATGTGTAAACAAGCAAATTCATTAATTAAGAGGAGCAGGGGCAATTTGAATCATAAAATTCAAATTTAAATAACAAGGAAAATATTGCAATACTTTTAAATTTGAGGGTTGGAAACCTGTACCTGGATTCAGGAACATGTGACCATAAATACATACAAATGCTTCTCAACTAGTGAGCTGCCTCCAAAAGTGGGCAGTGAGACAGTGTGGCAGAGTTTTAGGGCAACCATGTCTCCTAAAAATCATATTCATACAGTACAACTCATTTACAGCATTACATTTCATGAACAAGGTCACAATTATGTCCTTATTCATAAGAAAATAAAAACCATGACTTAAACCAAATGGTTTGGGGGGAAAGGGCAAAACTAAAAAGATCTTAGATATAAAATAATAATGCAGAGGTGTCTACAGTGTGCTTTAACAGTAGTATCAAATCCATCTACAAGTCAACATCCTACACCACCCTAGTTTCTGTATATCAGCATTTATGTGAGCGTACTTGAGGTAAAATCCATGGAAGAGTGATGATTCAGAAATTAACAACAGCAAGCTTGCTTTGTTCAGTTGCATTTATTCTTGAAACTCTCAGGCTTGACCATGACACTGACCTTTGTCCTATCCTAACCTGGAGCTATTTCCCCTAACCCTCACCATAAAAATAAAACCAGACCCTGTATCTATAGCAGTGATGTATCAGCAAATGTGTTTCTTGAAAGCTGAAGATTTATCCTGAACATTTTTATTCAGTATGCTGCTTTGTTAAAATAAAGTCAAAGTGCAGTAGGCTAGGTTGTTGCTGCTTTTATGGATTTCTTTTGACAGAGTGTCCAGACCCTTCCTACTGGTCTGTCTACACATTTCACAGCTACTGTACTGAGAGTGTGAGCATCATAAGAACATTACAGTGATTTGACAATAGGCGGACTATCAGCCCTGATATCTACATGAAGTGGCCTCCTCACCTCCAGAGCTTCCCCAGGGTCTTGCTGAGCTCCGCGTTGTGCAGGTGCGGGTGCTGGTCGGCCAGTTTCCTCCGCGCCGCCTGCGCCCACACCATGAAGGCGTTCATGGGCCTCTTCACGTGCGGCTTGTTCTTGCTTCCGCTGTTCACGCGCACGGGCATGGGCACGAGGGTCCAGTCGTAACAGTTAAGCACCTGGCTCACCGCGTCACGGATCCCTGCGGGGAAGCGGTCGTCCTCGTCGTCGGATTTGACGGACGAGCAGCCCGCCGCCGTGTCGTCCAGACCCGCCAGCTGCGGCTGCTGCTGCCCGTGGAGAGGCGAGTCCCCGCCGCCGGCCGCACCGGAGGAATGACCCGGTGACAGGGAGCGACTGTCGTCCGACATCCCGGGACTGAGCTCCACCTCCGATAAGCTCTGCTCCTCTCTGGACATCTTCCTACACACACAAACCTCCAGGTGCGCAGAGGATGCAAGACCTGTTCCTAAATGTTCAGATCTAGGCTACCTGTCGGGTCCTTGGTCCTGTTTGTCCCTACAGTGAAGCGCGGAGTGTCGGCTGACTGCTGTCTGATCTGTCCCTTTGGCCTCCTCTAAGTTATAATATAAACTGCCAGTCTGTCTCTACTCTCAGCCTCCGTTGCAAAACTCTGTGAGGGTTCCACATTAAAGTTCTTTCCATCCGTGTTGTTGGTATCATAGGCGGCTCAGTGCGCACCTTGGACCCCAGTGTACCTGCTAATGCACAGCTGTCTCCGCCAAACTCACCCGGTCTCACTTCCCCTCCTGACTCCTCCGTTTGCCCCACTGTTGAAATCGAGCCAGCAAGGACCTGAAACAGCAGAGTGACGAGGAGAGTCAGTTCAACAAGCCAGAGGTAGAGTGAGGTCCCTGTTTCAGTAGGCAACACAATCTGCAACACCGTTAGGCCTGTGGGCTGTATTTCTACGGAGGAGGTGCTGTTTAGTGTTTTTTTTATTACATGTGTGCCAAGTCAAGACTTCAGTATGGGGAAAATTGGGGCTTGATTTTGCACAATTTCTTTCTCTCCATCAAAGTTAGGCTGTAAAACCTTAAAGACTGGCCCTGAAATGAATGCACCACCCCATTTTTTTCTCCATAAAATCGTCCTTTTGTGGGCCGGCCCTCTCCAGCCATGTCCTGTCTCCACCTTTCACTCCACTATCAGCAACACTCGCACTGAGAAGTGCCTCAAGTGATTCCTTCTGCATGAGAAACAAAGGTGAGCTGAAATAGTGTCTGGTGTCAATTGAACATTTATTTACAGAGACCTTAAGGAACTTAACAAACGGCATTATCAAAAACGTTTGCCATACAGAATCTTCTCTAAGTTCAAAGTGAAATTCCTTTTTTTAATCCTGAAAGTGGGTCTGCATAAAGTCCAGTCATTTTTATATATGATAAGTGAAATTTGCACAGGTCCAGCCCCTGTCTTTCTGCAAGCCTGGACCTCGCCCCCCCAAACAAGCTACTGTTTAAGGTTTTGCAGTTATTCCAAGTTCCCCGGAGAGAAAGTGTTGGAATGATACGAGGCCGCAGCAGCACAGACCTTGGATTTATACTCTGCACGTCTTGGATAAACATGGCCTGGCGCTGGAAATATAAACCCCGTGTGCGTGCGTGTCAGTACGCGTGTGTGAATTGGACACAGTCTGTTTGTTAAACAGGGGCAGGTCTTTCGGCGGGAGCAAAATGTGTCCTTGTTTTGCGCGTTAAATCAACACCCTGCCTCGAACCTTACGCCCTAAATCAGCGAACTTCCTGTGAACCAGCAACACACAGCCCGCTGGTTTGTTTTCTACTTCGGTATCGTTTTGCAGAAAAATGAGTGATCTCGCTCAGTTCCAGTGACATTATGAAATAGCCTGTCAATTTAACAGTCTGTGTGTTCAAGTGTAGGTTAAATAGGGGAATATACACACTTAGCACTTAGGTTGCCTTACCTTCATATTTGAGAAAAAGGTTCACCACTTTACACTAAGCATATAAGTGAATTTGTTTATGCCTTTCTGATATAATATAGGCCTATTAATTTCTACTAAAACTGTTCATTTCTGGGTTGGACTTTTGCTGATCATCTACTGTTCTTAATTAACCTACTCTAGTCTACAATTTTTAACAACTCATTTAAAAAACGGCATTTGGCTTTGTTCGCTGAGTTAAATTACAGATTATGTGTCGTGTTGTGGCTCTTAATAAAAGTTTGACGTGATCCGAAAACCAGCTTTTAATTAACACCAGAGTGCAGTCAGGAGTCGTATTCATTTCCAGCAGAGGGGCATGTTGGCTAAAGCTTCACCATCTGTCTGAGGCGCATTAATAATGATATTCGCCTGCCACCTGGTCTGCAAGGCCACTTCACAGACTGTCATCACGCGTCCCCGCTGCAGAGACACAATGCGTAAACACCGTGCGTAAGGCACCAAATTAAGGCCTCATTGCGCACTTGTGCGCCTGCGTTTGCACGACACGCTGCTCGCTTATAATGCCAGGCTATGAAAGAAAGGAAACAGCAATGATCGGCAACCACTTGACTGAGTGGTGGTAATTTCCTTTCCTCACTGACCACATTAATTATAAAGTATGTTATTCCTTTAGCAGGTAGCGCCTCCAATTAGGAACAAACAAACGAATAATGAACTCAACTGAGAGTGGTCTCTCCACTGGACATACCCATCAGTCTGCAGCAGCAAATGTCATTTCATTTATTATCTGATAATGTATAATATATAAATAGTTTTCGACACACCCCTCAAATCATGCTTGTTATTAACTTACATTGCTGAGCAGATTTATTGTGCGTAATGAATTTGGGCTGTGTGAACTCATTATCGCCGCTTGACTTGCCAGGAAGTTGGCCTTAATTTGCTTGTTTGGAAACTTTTTTGTTGTTGTTTTTTTCAATTAGTTTTACAATAGCTCATATTTTGTGTCATCTAGTCCACACAGCTCCAAACCAACAGTGAATAAAGGGCAAACCAACAAACCAGCACAAAATGAAATTAAATCAAGTGCACTATAATCTAACATGGAAAACATATATAAATGCATTTTTTAGATACTTCTTTTTCCATCTGCGCAAAATTCCATGTCAAGGAAAAGGCTACTGTGTCAATAATGTCTGTTTATATTCTCTAAAAACGTCTCCCTTATTTAATTAACAGTTTGAGCGATTTGCTTTTCGCAGTATGAAAAAGGCTTAGTCTCCTCGGTTAGTCGAACATAAAAAGCTTGCATTTTAAATTCTGTGTTAAGAAAGACTGACCAAACAAATAATGAGCTACGACATATACAAATTAAATCCAGAAAACTATTCAAAACGCACTTATCACCCTTGTCAAAAAGTGCCAGAAATTGTTCTCAAGGCTTATACGACGCTGTTTTTGGTTCTGAAATTACATTTTGTAACAGCACTAGCCTCGGGTGGTTTTACACAGAGACCAGAATGGCTTAAATGTCGCAAATGTTACATTATTAAAGTTTCAGAAACGAACAAATCAGTCATTTTAGACCAGTAGGCTATAGAATCACAGTCCTAGCTCACGAATCCTGAAAGAGTTGTTAATAATAATCACGATATTGTTAACGATAATTAGAGGTAAAATAGACATCTCTCATTCTTAATCGGGGTTATTCTTTATGATTCCGACGAGAAGAAATAATCAAATCACAGAGTCAGAGCAGCCACCAGCAGCAGCAGCAGCAGAGAGGAAAGAGTTGGGAATGCTAAGCGCCTTACTTCAGTAATGAGAAAAGGGGGTCGCCGGTTTAGCACGAGAATCCGTGAGTTCCCGAGTTTCCAAAGTGACGCTCGCTCCCCAGCCCCCTCGCTCGCGCTTCCCGGGTATGAATGCCTGCTCTGTGTGTCGGTACCGGGGCTTAAAGAGCTCCTTGTATGAGGCTGAGAGAAAAAAATAAAAAGATACTGGGGAGGACAAGTCTTAAAGGTGCAGCAAAATTGCACGGATGCAGGCTCGGAGATCTCTGATTGGCTGAAGAAATTATTTACTCTCTCTCTCTCTCTCTCTCTCTCTCTCTCTCTCTCTCTCTCTCTCTCTCTCTCTCTCTCTGCATGCGCACGAAATTTTACGCAAAGAGTTTTGAAAAGAATTACAGACAAGATTTTTATTTTGTACATGCGCAACACCCTGTTCTGACGATTTAACATGGGGAGATGCCTATTTGTCTATCAACCAATCATATAATGTATTGTACAGGTGTCATCTTCTTCGTCTCCAATTATACAAGCTTTGTTTTAGTGTTAACTTGAGAGGAAGTTAATGACAAATGCGATTTTTCAGCAACACAGCTTTCTGTTCTTTTTCCACAGATTAAATAAAAGCTTACGAGGCCTGATAATTTATTGCCTCACAAAGTAATAAATTATATATATATATATATACAG